>JASVER010000069.1:3822747-3866222 GCA_030449065.1 Oceanodroma leucorhoa
TGACGTCACCTCCCGCGGGGCCCCGCCCCGGCGGGAGCTGCCGGCCCGGTGCCGGCGGCGCCGCGCCCTCGCGCCGGGGGCGGGTGGGTGAGTCGGTGCCCCTCGGCCCGGGGGAGGGCGGCCAGCCGTTGTGTCGCTGCGGTAGGTGGCAGCCTGCCGGGAAAGGCGCTTTTAATGCAAAGGGAAATACATGGCGTCACGCAAACGCTGCCAGTCTGACAGATGACGTTTCACATCCGACACTCAAAAAGATACAGAGATAATATACRTCATTGTGTCAAGCAAATGTTGTGACCACTGCCAAGGACTGCTGGCCACTTCACAGGCAAGGAAGTCGTCATCCTGTGATAGGGACAGGCAGGTGCTCGTCTATAGCCCTTGTCTCCAGGCTGGGACAGCTCTAAAAACAAGGCAAAAAAGCATAAGGAGCTCACATGTAACTGTATCTTTGTCATGCTAGGCGTCCATCGTTCTTCTCCTTACCTATGAGGAACACGTAAAAGCGGTTCTGAAGCTGTTGGTGCGCYCTCTTTCGTGCGTTCCTCCCAGCCCTTGGTAGGTCTGTACAACCTGGACCGGTCTCTGGTGACCTGAATCTCGACCTCAGAGTGAAACAAACAAAAAATTGGTCTTTTTCATTGATCACAGAATGAGTTACATACACTCATTACCTTTTCTCATAGGAATAGCTGCGGAGTACACAAAACACAGCTGGCTAGCCAGAAAGAGACTTTTCCCTCCGCACTACTACAGGAAATGGCAGAAACATGAAATCAGTAAGAGGGGCAACAACTGCTTGCTCTCATTAAATTTTAGTAATTTAGAAGGCTAAACTCTAAGAACCCAGACAATATTCTCAGAACTCTTCTGGAAGCCAGCCTACTTAGTTAACTAATGGTAGAAAGCCATTTTAAAAACACCACCCATATTGCAGCTCATTTGTATGAGCTATAGGCTTTACCCAGAATAAATATTGCTGGGAGAAAAATAAATTCTCTTGCCTTTTTTTTCTGTTTTTTTAAACACAAGAACAATTATGCCTGCTGCATTTTTGTCTCCTGATAACAAACGTGCCTTATTATTTAAATTTTTTCCCTTTATCAACCATTTAGATAAGTAAAATAATTGATTTTTAGAGCAATGAGGAAAAAGGTTGTCTAAACAAGCAAGCTGCACACACCTCAGATTAAAAAAAAAAGTGAGTTACCTTCTCTCTTAACTTTGCCAACCTTTTTTCTTTTTCTTGTTTCTCTACTTCTTTAGCTTGTTTTTGTAGAATCCTTAGCTCCAGTTTACGTAGATCCTGAAACATATAACAAATGGAAAAGCAAACTTTTATTTGGAAGTAAAACAAATTGTATCAAATATATATGCAGCCTTTTCACAGTTAATTTTTTTGTTTTGAAATTACTTTGTCATAGTACAGAATAAAGTTACACTAGGTAGGTACTTGCTATAGCTTGTCCTGCACAAACAAATTATAGTTACACTGTATTGAAAAAAAATGGATTGTAGTAGTTTATGTCTGTTTATAAAAATGAGCTCTAGTGTGAATGCTGACAATAATATTGGTTATCCAGTAATAAGATTTACATTGAGATGGGATCTAACTTGACCTTACAGCTACTGAAACCTGCAGGATCTTCAACATCTCTTTTTATTTCATACCTGCATACATCAATCGTGTCTTTTGACCTTTTCCATAGCATGGAGAGCAACACAGCCTAAGCTGTTTTTCCCAAACATTTTCACATTGAAGTAAATAAAACCACTTCTATATGTAAAAAGAAATATGGGCTKGAATAATCCTGTAGAACTTAGATATTGAGGAAAAGCAACATCTTTCTCTAGAATAAAGTTTCATACTGTTTCTTGTATGTAATAGATGCTGTTACTCATAGTGAATCAAAATAGACTTAAATGAAACTTGGGTATCAAGGGTTTTTAAAAGCGTTTAACAGATTATATTACAAGAGGAAGTAGGTGAATTTAAAACAACATGCATAAATGGAGATGTAATTACGCACACGCTCTTGAAACTTCGTAATTTTTTCTGCAGCAATTCTCTTCCTTTCCTCCTTTTCAGCTTCTTCTTTCTTCTCCTTTTCAAGCTTTTCAAGTTCCTCCTTTTCTTTCTTCTGCAAGGTATACCTTTCCAACAGTAACTTCACATGGCATTGGCGCTGGCGTTCTTTTTGTTGCTTTTTCTCCTTCTCTTCTTCTAGTTTTAGTTGTAATGCTTGTTCCATTGCAAATGCTATTGCTTTCCGTTTCTTCCATGCTTCAATTGCTGCTTGTTGTCTTTTTCTTTCTTCTTCTGCTTTTTGCTTCTGAGCTTCTTCACGCTGTAGCCATTGTTCCTTGAGCGCTTTTTCTGATTTCTCCTTCTCCTTCAAGTTTCCTTCTTTTTCTTGCTGCTGCTTTTCTTTCCATTTCTTAATTGACTGCAAGAGAACAGAAGAAAAAAAAAAAAAAAAAGGTTTTCATGAAAGTTTTACTCATTCCCGTTGATTTGGTCTGATGAAAACATATGCTTCAAGGATACAAACTGCAGAAAGGAATTAGAAGTCTACTAAAGGCAAAACTTAACGCAAAAAAGCACCTATGTCTGCTTTTTCACAATTTTTTTTCTATTTTATGGATCACACAGGCAGGCTTAATAGGTGCCTGCTAAAATTCTTTAAGGTATGGCATTCATATTACCTTGGTGTAGTTATGAATGTTGGTGTAATAAGCTTTTTTAAATACAAACATGTTTCGGGTCTTAATTTTTTTCTTCAAATTAACAACTCCAACTACTATTTTATAATTCAGTTTTTATATCAGTGTATCTTTTATTACTCAGATGGATAGTTCTTGAAGGAATCATAATTCTCTATGTCAGTGTGGAAGAGGTATATTGGCTATATGGTGGGACAGATATTCTTAGGGACAAATGTAATAACTGCAATTTCAGATAGGATCACTTACTGCTCTGGGATGGGCATCTAACTTGCTGGACCACTGTCATCAAAAGCATTTATAATATACTTTGGCAATACACAGCCCACCTCAGTGTGTTGTTAGGTCTGTGCTTATTGGTAATTATTTAAGACAAATATTTTTGGCAACTCGAGGATGCTAAATACTTCAGTTATAGACCGTCAACTATAACAGAAATCCACCTAGCACTACCACCAGGGAGGCAAATACAAAAATAAGAAATGCATGCATTTTAAAAACAAGTACTTTTTCTTAAAGCTACAAAAACCCTAGAGGGGTTATTTTACCTCTTTCTTTCTTTCATGTAAAATTAGAAATTCTTGATACCATTTGTCATGCTGTTCAATATCTTCTTTTGTTCTCCCACAGAGATACTCAAGGGCTTCATCCATGTAAGATAGCCTTCCTTTGTGTTTTGTCCATACTTTCAGAAAATGTTGATGATCATAATCATCCCAGCCTCCTTGCCGCCCTCCTGTTCGCTGAAGAAATCTTTCAAACTCTACTACTTCTTCAGGTAGGTGATTTTCTAGTGTTTTATCAACTGAGACCCTGGCTGATGCTAATTTCATAACTTTTTCTGTTGTTGAGCTGCCTAACGCCCACAGTTCCACTTTTCTCTCAAAGACACTGAGCTCATTAATTGCAATTTTTTCCTCCTTCAAAAGTTGTTCATATCTGAAAAGAGAACAAACACTGAAATGTAAGAAAAACAAAAAGCCAGTATTCATTGTTCATTCACTGAAAATGAATTTTGGAATTGTTCAATGCCACACAAAAGCTATTCTTCAAAGATTAAGAACTGAAATGGTAACACAAATGACAGCACGGTTGTAATGATCCCATAATAAAGCACTACATCATCAGAATTAAGTTACCCTTTTAGTGAAAGCACATATTTATGGCACCCACTTAAAACAACAGCAACAACAAAACCCCCACAATCTAATCTCTTCTACAGCCTTTCTCTGAAAAGCCTTTTCATAGGCAAATCATTGTTACATCGGATCACTGCAACAGCTATATAAGCAGCCTCTCTAAAAGGCTGTTTATCAAGATTCTAACGTTGATAGCTTGAGTTTTRATTTACATATCACAGGAATCATTGGCAAAAGAGTGAATCAAAAGAATAGTTTACTTGATTAATGCAAAGTTTTCACTGTGTCTTATGAAAGCACTTTTTCTTGTAGCTGAAGCATGTATAAACATACATTTGCCTCTGTTCCTCTTTAAAAGCATTGATTGCATTTTCAACTTCTTCCATCATTTCCTTGAGCTTGTGAACAACTAAAAAGGAAAAGAAGAAAAGAGCATATCACTTAAGAAGTCTACAGTATATACCAGTAATTCAGCACTATCSAGAAATGTAGGAACTTGCAGAGACTTCTGGGTCACTTTTATTTCAGTGTACAAAAAAGCATGCATTTCCATCTCAAACAGCCTTAAAAGGCAGACTCTCATTTATTCAAAAGGTCTGATTTCACAGTGGTTTAGCTAACTGGATGCAAATCCCAGTATAAATGTTTATTTCCATTAAACAAGTCTCATTCTGAGTAACCTTCAATTGATTCACAGAGTAAGTCGGCCTTATCCTAAAGAGTTTCCACTTTTGTTTTTTATAACACTGCAGTTAGTGACTTAAGAAGCACACTCCAGTCTTTGGTTTATACCAGGCTGTAGCAATCCTATTTAACCTACAGGTCACTACTTTTACAAAGCTGACAAAGAAACGTCAAAGTAAGACTTTATCCTGTACTGTCAGCATGCTGTAGTCCTAATATGGAGAAAGACAGTAAGACAGCTRTCTAGAGAAGACCTATTTTGCAATGGTAGAAAAAAATTTTAGAATCTGTTTTAAACCAGCACAACATCTCTATGGACACATACTGAACACATAGTTTAACCAACCTGGCTTTAAAAAATAATAAACTAAATTGGTACAGTTATATCATCTAAAACTCTTAGTTCAGCTTTCATGCCTTGTTAGTTCTGGGTATCTTTGCTGACAGCTTAAGAAGATAATGCATTTTTTATAGAATAGACACTGAATAAATGAAATGAGATTCATTTTATCTAGCATCAGAAAGTGCTCAGCTAGTAGGAGGGCTTCAACCTGAGCTCTACATGAGTGTCCTGGTTTTGGCTGGGATAGAATTAATTTTCTTTCTAGTAGTTGGTATAGTGCTATGTTTTGGATTTAGTATAAGAAGAGTGTTGATAACACACTAATGTTTTTAGTTGTTGCTAGGTAATCTATTTTTTCAAGGACTTTTCAGCTCACATGCTCTGTGAGGTGCACAAGAAGCTGGGAGGGAGCATARCCGGGACAGCCAGCCCAGCTGGCCAATGGGGTATTCCATACCATATGATGTCATGCTCAGCATATAAGGCTGGGGGAAGAAGAAGGAAGTGGGGGGACGTTCAGGGTGATGGCGTTTGTCTTCCCAAGTAACCGTTACRYGYGATGGAGCCCGGCTTTCCTGGRGATGGCTSAACACCCGCCTGCCCATGGGAAGYAGTGAATGAATTCCTTGTTTTGCTTTGCTTGCGTGCGCGGCTTTTGCTTTCCCTATTAAACTGTCTTTATCTCAACCCACGAGTTTTCTCTTTTACCCTTCCGATTCTCTCCCCCATCCCACCCGGGGGAGAGTGAGCGAGCGGCTGTGTGGTGCTTAGTTGCCAGCTGGGCTTAAACCATGACAATGATGTAGTGGAGTGTAACAGGAGAATGGTTCTTTCAGTGCCTATTTCCCAAAATTTTCAAAACATYCAAACTGAACAAGCTGTTTCAGCATTTTCCACAGAATATTCCAACTTACATTTCAAGCCATATGGACGGCTAGAAATGAGTTCCCTGTAGACCCTGCTCTGTGACCTCTTACCAGATGAAAGGGAGCTATATCTAAATGGCACTAGAATACTAACTTTATTTTACATAAGGCAAAGAGTTACATACAGAAAATACCTGGCTTTCAACAGCCTGAAGAAGCAAACCCACACACCGCTTCTAAGACAGAGTAAGTTTCTCTGTTTCCACACAGAACTGCAYGATCCTTCACCATTTCTTACATTTTTGCATTCTTCCCTTCCCAGATTCCTGGAAAAGCAGACAGACTGGAGGAAGAGTATCCCAAGTCTGCAAGAGAATCACAAGCCCAACTATGCAAGAAACCTGTCTATAGAGGAAAATGTTTTTAAATCTGTCATCACAACTTACATTCGCGTGTAGGCTTCACATCTTTTAATTGTTGCTGAAGTCTCTTCACATTATTTTGTACTTTTGATAGCTGCTGCAGGATTTTAGCTTCTGTTAAACAAAATAAGGTGCTAATAGTTCTAACAGTTTCTTTGTGCATTAAATTCAATAAAAGAACAAAAGCAATGAAGTGTCCAAAATAAACTGGGGATTTCATCTAAGCAGGGACACAAATTCTGTTTGATCATAAGAAACTGCCATAATAGAAGCATTTTAACATGACTGTAACTGCATGTAGCTGACTGCACGGGCCACGKATGTCCCCACACAGCATCAACAGATTTTAAAATTAGTAGCTCCTGTTTCTAAAGGGGTCAACAGGATAGTCATATCTAGAATAATTTTATTCCCCCCCCACACCTTTTTATCAGGTAACTGGAGTTTGGAGAATATTGCCTATGCGGATGACATCTCCTCTAAAATTTTGAGGCAGACTCTGACCTAGGCCTCAAAACACTTAGCAATGAAGAGAAAACAAACGTGGCAAGTCTATGTGATTGTACTACTCCAACGAGATTTATCTATTTGCTGTGTTAACTAAAGTAGAATCAATGTTTTTGTGTACTCCAAACTTGCTTTGTTACTTAGCTCGTCATGACTCCATAAATATAATACTGATGAGGATGGAGTTCTGGATACGTCTTAGGTACTAAACAGCTATCCTTTCTGCTATTTCTATCGTAAAAGATTTGGTTTAAGGAAGAGGTAACAGAGTCAAAGACCTAAATATAACAAAATGTATCTAAGACATGACCCTACTAGTTCTTGCTGAGACCACAGGAAGCGTAAAAGCACATAGATCATGCTGAAAGACCTGGACATAGTAAATGGGAAGTTTGGAGGTTCTAGTACACACCCTAAAAGATCATGCTCTTAACACTCCTTCACATTTCATATGTAGTGCCTTACACCTCTTATCTTTGTCCTCTTTATTATCTCACAACAGTATCTCCATCCGTACTTCCACGCTCCCTTCTTACCCCTGGAAAATTTTCTGAACTTTTTAGCTTAGTCATTCCTCGGAAATATTTACATTTCTTAAAGATTGCAAGATGTAAAGGATATGATAAGTTTCCTTAATTAAAGGACGCACATTAAAACACATTCAAATTTGTAAGGTAAGTGTATTTTTAGTCATCTCTATGTGTCCTTTCCTTTCTTCAACCTATTTTGTTTTGATCTTCTCCATCAGAAGGCACAACACGATTTATTTGATTACTTTTGGAAGAATCTAGGTACTAGTCACTTTTTTTCCTGAAGTATTTAATCATTCCGTAAGGGGAACAGATATTGTAGGACAGACCRTCTCACAGCACTATTTAGACTATGGATATTCATTATCCACCRATTTGAAAAATGCAAACACAGAACTGTTTAAAAGTATATCTAAAGGCAGAAATCAGTGTGTGAAAACTTATGTTGCGGTAAGTATGTATTTATTGTACCTTAACTAGACTACATTAGATTTTGCAATACACACAAAAAAWTGATTCCAAGTTTCTAAAATAGTAACTTTCCACTGAAGTTGTTGTGGGTAGTATCTGCTACATTCAAGATTAAAAGAAAACAGTTAATAACACAGCAGGCCCAAAATGTTTATGCTTCTGAATTTTGCAAGTGAGTTGTGGAAGTCTTCTTTATAAGCAGTACACATGGTGAAACACCACACATTTATCAGCATCTACCTTCCTTTCACCTGAACTAATCTCTCTGTGCTACTGATTACTAAGCCATTTAAACAACCATAGAGATTTAAAAAAAAAAAAAAGCAGACAAAAAACCCAAATAAAACCCCACTTACTTTCATTTTTCCTGCTGATAGTCATGCTATGTTCCAGTTCCTCTAGTATGCTGTATTCTACCCTGAAATCACTCTTCCTATTGTAAAGATGTCCATTTTTGTCTTTTTCTGTATTTGCAAGCCTGGAAAAAAACGTTGCCACACTGAGTAAGACACGAATACTTAATAAAGCCCCAAGATTTTCCAAGGTTAGTAGCCAGCTGAGGCTGTGTAAACAGGACTGTCTTAGATTTTATACAAATCACTGGATTGTTCCTACAGCTGTTTTCAAAGAAAATCTTTCTGCAGTTATAAYACTATACTCCAAAGTAACCCACGAACTTGAACAAGAGAAAGAAGTTAACAAGGAAATAACCTCGCTGCTAGGCAGTGGTTCACACACTGAAATGGGTTGAAATTTTATCTGTATGCTCACTATCAGGGAGGCTTAGGAGAATTTTCATTGGAAAGCGCAGGGGAAGAGACAGGCTGTATTAATGCAGTTGCACACATAGATGGAGCCCCAGCACAGACAAACCAAGTACATTCCCTCAGCCTTAACACTAGTAATAGTACTACTGCAACTTAAGATTCAAATTCATCAGCATTTAACTTAAGATATTAAAGCTTCTACCTTACTTACTATGCTTTATGTATAGTACAGAGAGCTATAGGTGACTTTTGCTTTCTTACTAAGGTCAGAAGCTTTAGAGTACAACTCAAGAGTGGAATGTGCTTTGCCTTACTACAACCAGGCAGTACACTAGGTTTTGACCTACAGAACAGCACATGCAAAAGGACTGCAGATACTGCAGACCTGAGCACATCTGTGAAGTTTGGTGCCACCACGTTAGAGATCAGAACAGCAGGACACTGGTGCCGCACAGTAGAGACAACTGGTAGGATTCCCAATGTTAAGCAATACTACTGACAGCCCAAGAAACTCTGTCAGTAGCAGCTTGGTTCTTCAGCAGACTATTGCTGCTATATGGTTTAAACCCCCGTACAGTGCAGTTTAGGGTTCACAGTCTAAATGCTGTGCTGCCCATTGGAACTCACAGCCAGACCCAAGTACCACATCTCCCCACACAGTGTGCTAGAAGCCTTCAGAGCACTACAGAAGTACAACCTGCCGTAGTTAAATGGCATGCCTTGTTTGAAGCTGCTTGGGAACATCTACATTACGCAGCAGTCAATTTTTGAGCCATAACCCAGGATCCAGAATAACCAAGGAGGAGCTGATTCAGACAGCGTAAAACACTGCTGTGAGACTGAAGTGTCACCGTTTATTCAGGATTCACAACTACAAACTTCTCCTTCAGCTGTGTGGCTAYGTCAGCTCTTTCTCATAAAATTTCTCTGTGCAAGAAAAAACCTCCCTGTTCTTTCAGCTGCCAGCATAGTAGTTACAGCACTTACTCAAGATGTGGGGAAACAGATTTAAATCACTTCTGTGCCTGAGCCGTCTTGGATCACCATTTTCCAAAGCAGCGGCCTAGATAYTCTAGATGAAGTACTTTCAATCTTCTTTGAGGAAGCTGTTGTAACGCTGCTGTAATTCCCCTTTTGTTGGTAAGTCTTACRGGCTTTAGGTCCTTAAAAGGGTAAGCACAGCTGAATAGGAAAACTGAGAACTCAKTTATGCCACAGCACTTTATTTTTTGTGCATCTAGTGCATCACTACCTTACTAAAGAAGATGACTGACCAAAGTCCAAATGGTAATTAGAACAAAACAGCATTTTGGAGCTGATGAGCCTATCCTGAACTGCTGTAACAACCACAATAATCTGCCTGAGCTCCTGAAAAGGAAATCTTAGCCTAAAGGTTTCATTACCATAAATTCTTACCTTGAACCTTCAGTTATGTTACCTCCAGAACAGCATGAAAACATACTTATGATGAAGTGTTTAACTTACTGAGTTTTAAGCTTTTGTGCAGTTCTTATGAATTCAACTTTCTTAGCTTGTTCAGCTTTCATCTTCCAGTCCTGAAATTGCTGACCAGCCCCTGCAGTACTGGAACAGCTGTCATTCTGTACATAACAAAACCAAGTATTATTCAAAACCAGTATTTTTTAAGCGGCCATYGGTTATTTTTAAGCAGACACCACTACAGTGCAGAGAAACAGCATCACTTCAGCTATATACTGGCACAATTCAACTAATTTTAAGTCACACAGGTATAAAAGCAGAATGATGAGTGATGGCAAGCTGATGACTGTACACAAAAATACATTCAACAGAAAAATGGGAAGACCGCAACATCAGTTTAGCAGAGCCTGCTCACCAGACTGCAATACTAAATCAAGGCAACAGCCTTGCCTCTCAYGGCACTCCGTCTCTGACGAGCCAGAGTAACTACCTACCTGACGAAAAGCATGTATCTACCCCATTTCATCTTGTTCAGGAAAAGCACTACCTTAACTCCCGAAATCTGCATAATACTCCTTGCAAATTGCCAACTCTTATCCATAGCAACCCTGAACATCCCCAACACAGCCACTGCTAGGAATGCAGATTATGAAACCGCCTGTTCAGGTTATGAAGCCACCGTTTTGAGGCCAGCCCGGCAAACCCGCGCTCCTTCCTACAGGCTGCTCTCTAACGTTTATCCCTGCAGCTTGTACTAGGCTGGAACCCCTCCGCCGCCGCCTCCCGGCGGGCCCGCAGAGGGAGGCTCCCCGCGGCCGGCGGGAGAGGCCGGCGGGGCGGGCAGCGGCCCCGCGCCGCGGCGCGGCCTTTACCTGTTGCTGCCCGGCGGCCGCCGCAGCCACGGCCGTTGCCAGAGCAGCCATGTTGGCGGCGGCCYCCGCTGCCGCCCCGCCCCGCCGCGCCGGCGGTGGGAGCCTCCCGAAATCCCGGGATTTCGGCAGGAGGAAGGCGGGGTTTAGGCGCAGAGGGTCTGGCCCGTCTTGTCTGAACCAAACGGTGCCCGTGTGAGCCGTGCCGCCGCCTTGGAGGGGGAAGGTGCCATCCCGAGGGCCTGCTGTAGGGTAGCGCGGTGTCCCTCCCTTCCCTCACTGGCTGGCGTTAATTGGGAAGAGCCGTGTTTGGTTGTAATTTGATTATGACTGATTAACCATCTTGCATATATGATTTAACGCTTCTTTTTCCTTTCTCAACTCGTGGAGCGCGCTTGTTACCGCCACCCATTACATTTATGTCAAGATGTAAAGTTTTGTATTGACTGCTTCATTCAGGAAGACCAGAGTATATCCTCATTATCCTGACAGAAAATAAAGAGTTTCACATTGTTCAGTACATTTTTGGGACTCTCAAGATCTTGTTTTTCCCTCACATATACCAATCAAACTTTTAATTAGTTGCCAATTAACATTTCTGCAGAATAGAAATAATCTATTCATGCAGTGGCTTTGCTAGTTAAAGAGATTTTACAAACYGGTGTTTTCCCAGCTGCAGAACACAAAAGCGTTCACAGATGCTAACCAAATGGCCTAAGCTGAAGACACTTTATTGCCTAATTGATGTTTTTAAGAGCACTTTCCTGATATATTCTTCCTTTTTGTATTTTATGACTGCACTTACATTTGATTTCTTTGTATTTGCTGAATAGGAATTAACAAGTAAAGGAGAACATTTCAAAACCTGAAAATAGTCATCAGCATAAATTAAGGAGGATTGTTCTCACAGATTGCTACCTGAAATTGCTTGTAAAAGTATTCTCTCCACAGCAGTGTTTCAAAGTCTTCTTTGTCTTGTCCTTCACTATTGGATGTAAGAGAAAGAAGTGTGTCTTCTAGAACATGTTTGTATTTGCTTTCCTTGTTGACTGTCAGCCCTTCCAGGGCTGCTGTTATTAGGATCAGCAGACTGGTGACTGTCAGAGCTGGCTCCACAGCAAGCACCTGTTTTCAGCAAGCATTTTAACAAGGTGGCTCTGGTCATAGTGTAATTCAGAAACTGTTCAGTAGTTCACCAATTTCTGGATGGTCAGTCTATATTATTGTTTGCCACACACTTTACTCGTGAGYTACTCAGAATCCTGAGGACTTTGCAAAGATGCTCTGGAAACCATGTGCAGAGGTATTTCAGGTATCGGAGCAGAGACTAGCTCTGGCTCTAAGCACCCCGGGGGTCAAGTTGTGATGCTGGTATGGAGATGAACCCTGGCTTTCAGCTGGGCCAGGATATTGCTTCATTCCCTCTGTAGAGCAGGACTCATCTAAGCCAGGATATGCCTGTGGTGGGTTGGAGGCCAGGTGCCCACCAAGCTGCTCTATCAATCCCCTCCTCAGCTGGACAGGGGGAGAGAATAAGAAGCAAAACTCGTGGGTCAAGATAAAGGCAGTTTAATGAATAAAAGCAAAAGACGCACTTGGAAGCAAAGGAAAGCAAAAAGATTTATTCTCTACTTCCCATCAGCATGCGATGTCCAGCCAGTTCCTGAGAAGTAGGGCCCCAGTATGTGTAGCAGTTGCTTTAGAAGGCAAACACCTTAATAACGAATGTGCCCCCCTCTCCGCCCCAGCTGTGTCCCCTCCCAACCTCTTGCCCACCCGCAGCCCACTGGCCTTTGCGGGGCGTGTTGGGGAGACAGCTCTGATGCTGTGCCAGCACGCATCAGTGTGGCGTATTGAAACACCGACTCGACTTGTGGAGTAAGCGAGATGCAGTTTATTTTTACAAGTGGGTTTTTGTATGTTTCTCTCCTTGAACATTAGCTTTCTCATTTCATTCTTGTCCAATCAATAGTTAGGTCACGCGCAAGCTTAACCAATAAAATCACCGATCATGCGCTGTACATGTTCGTGATTGTTTAACAAACTAAGTTTTAACACTTAATGATTTTCTACTGCAACATTCTTTTACTATCACAAGCACAGCAACTTCAGCAACTTTCCTATCTACAAGGCCAGTGACTAAAACATCTGTTGAAACAAACCAAAAGTTTTACTGACGATGTTCCATATCTTAAAGCTTCCCTTTTCATGCCCATGGCTTTCTTCCAAGGAGCATGATTGCACCTTCCTCCCAAGGTTGGTTTAACACTGCCGAACTGGCTTGAGAGATACCCACAGATCAGCAGTACCCCAAACACTGGAGTGGTATCAACACCCTTTTAGCTACAAACAGAAAGCACAGCGCTATGTAGACTGCAGTGGGGAACGTTAACTCCACGCCAGCCAGACCAGATACAATGCCACAACTCCTGGGTGACCTCTGTGTACTTTTTGTAAACAGGTAATCCAGATCGAGAAGAAACAAGCCAGATAATTACATAGGGTAATTACATCCTGACCTGTCCTGCACTCTCTTTCTCAGCTTAGTTTGGTGTTTGAAGTTAGAAAATCCCTGGCTTCTGTGTGTGTTTTGCTTCATAAAAGCTTTCAAGAGTTTGCACAAAAATAAAGCATGGAAATACACCGAGAAAAAAATAAGCTGTTAAAATTTAAAGGAACTGGATATACATATAACAAAAAAGCACAAATAACAGAAAAAAACCCTGTTAACCTGGAAGATGCAATGCCAGCAATCAAAGAATTGATCACAGCCACTTTTCTTTATGGAAGAGGCCTCATCTGTCACAGTGTTGATTCAGCAATATCTCCCATTTTCCTGGAATCATTCAAGCCAAATAGAGAAAAAGGACTGCACAGTAATGTTGTACTCACATCCATGAGATCCTTGAGGAAGCCACCTATCTTACCAGGAGGCATAAGCATCCACTCACTGGATGCCGATCCCCAGAAGAATCTACTTCCCTAAGGAGATGTTTCTCTCCAGGTGAACTCAGAGTAGGTTTTTTTATTGGTGCCTTATCTCTGGGTCGTCAACAAGCATTAGGGCAGTTGTAAAGTGTCAAGCAGAAAAGACAGCCGGTGTCAGAGAACCAAACTGGAAGTAGTTTAAAAGAGAAAGAGCAAATTAACGATCAGAAGAAATTAAAGCCTTTAACCCTATGGGTACAACTATCCACTTGTGAAGGCATTCATAAAATTGTGTAGGTATCCTAGACTATAAAACCATCCACTTGCTGCTAACAACATGGGCTTTCCTTATATTTTTATTTCTGAAAACAATGTCCCCACTCTAGTGTAGCCTCAGACTCACAGGTCAGAATTAAACCAACTCAGGGCATCAGCCAGAATATGAAAAAAAAAAAAATGGAAGCAGCTGCGAAAAAAAAGGAAGCAGGTGCAAAAAAGAAGGCTATTACCGGTTGATGGATGATGGATGATATGTGCTTATTCTGGGGTGCTGTAATAATACACGCTGGCGGGGGATAGGCAGAGTGGGGAGGGCACCTGATAGGTACGCCAGCAGTAAGTGCAGTAGTGCAGATGCGAGCAGGCACGGTACCGTTCTGCACTGTGAAGGCAGGCTGCTTTCATCTCTTCAGTTTTTGTCCACCAGGTGTCATCTGAGAAGCACCTGATAGCTACTAAAGGCATAGCTTTTGTATTTTTTCTTTCTAGAAACCAACAGCAAGCTTTTAGTGTCTACAGGTAACATAGCCTGCATTCAGACCTTTGGCTGTCTCTATCCCTCTTTACAGGATGATCTGATCTGGCCCCATACCGACACCATCAGCTCCCCTTCATTTGCTGAGGACAGAGAGTGGTCATCACTTCTCCCTGCGAGACCTGTCCTGGAGTGCTAGCAGACCTGACAGCCTGGACACACAAAGGTTTGTTGCTCTGTGGCCACAGCTCAGTGTCAGTGTCCCTCAGTACCTTGTCGTGCCAGTGCCTCACTTGCCCTGGGAGTCGAGGAGCTCCAGACTAGACACTGARTATAGAAGATCCCTTTTCTGTTCCCCAGGTGAGCGCCTATTCCACTCACCCTAACTCATTTTTGCATAAAGCTGTGCTTTAGGTAGAAGGGACTTTGCATGGTGGCATGATGGCAAGGAACAGTAGTTTGGCTTTCATGTTTTGTTCTGTGTAGAAGGCATCTCCAAAGGAACTAAAAGCACAAGATACAGAAAGAGGCCTGGAGTCAGTAGCTTAGTTTTAGTAAATGTTTGTGGGAGAATGTAGATGGTAGGAATAAAAAAAAAGCTGTGTTCATAATGTCCACAGAAATATCTGCTCATCTAAACTACCATTTCCTTTCCTTTCCTTTCTGTAAAACACAGCCTATATCTTTCAAGAACATAAACCTTTGTTTGAACTCTGAAGTCTAGATTTCACACTGAAAGTGAAGTGGAAGGCCAAAAGGGAAATGAAAAAACTTGAACAAATCCACATGAYAAATCCAAGGGTCCCAAATGAACAGGTGCATGTCATTTTAGTGTTCTTTACTCTGTCCTGATTTATAACCATSTAAATGACAACTCAATCTGATCTCTTAATAATTCATCCTATTCCTTCCTTTTTTCCTCCAATTCTTTCCTTTTTGTTTCATTCTCTAGAATTTCCTCATGTATTTTCACATCATCTCCCATTCTTGCCTCTTCTGTAATTCTCTTCTTGTTCATCTCCCTTTCCTGTTATAAAAGGAAAAAGAAAATGTTTCCCGCAGCTGTAACAAACAAACAAAAAGAGATAGCAGGCGTGCCAGTAAAACACAAATGTTTCCTAATGTGTTACTTAAGCCTCAAAGGTTTTCTTAAAATCATTCTGAATGTGATGAAGGTGATAGGCCTAAGTTCAAGTCCCAATCTTCCAAAATACCTTCCTTCTTAGATCTGGCAAGCAGAGGACAGAAATGTGCTCTGCCAAAATTACAGAAAGTTTTAGGCTTGGCCAAACCTCAACACAGCAAAAAGTTGGATGCTCTCCCTGGTACACATTTGTATATTCAATCAACAACCTGAGCAGCTGCTTGTGTTTGAAACTGGCACGCTGCATAGGTCACACTACTGAGAGCATCAGTCATGCTGGGGCTTCAAGACCTTACTCAGCAGCTGTCTCTGCCACTTCTTTTTCACTGTGAGTTTTTAATTTATCATCTCCTGTGCTRCTTTTCTGTAACTGGTTATTAATGCAGTCAAGTATGATGAACTTTCTTATGCCTTCCCTTTCATTGGTCTTTTCTGTGGCTTCTGCGAAAAACTGGTGGCCTGCTTCAGGCTGTCAGGAGCTTTTCTTCCTCCTGTCACATAAAGGCYAAGAGTCTATTAACTCAAGCCACTCTCAGCAGCACTCAAAAAACTTCAAATAAGTCAGAGGCAGATAAATGAGAATGCAACACCAATATAATGAAGGTTCTCTAGGGAAGTGTGCCCTGCAGAAAGGGAGGGGTTCCTAGGTGCTTGATGAAAATGGCTGGCTGGCAAAGCTGACCTGTACTAGGAGCAAGTGCAAGGACATTTGTGCATAAAAGCAAAACTGCCATACACAGATAAAGAGAATCACTTGGTTTGTCACAAGTGTATGACCTGGCATTGCTACAACTGGAAGTGTTTAAGAGTTTTGGCACTGATTTCATAATGGGCACATTAAAGCTCTAAATTTTGTGATGACTTTTATTTTTCTCAGTTCTAGTCCCTACAGCTCGCTATGGTAGCTATGAGAATTAAGTGGTTAAATTAGTAATCAGAATTAAATATTTAATCAGAATTGAAAAGCTACATTTTCCAGTGTTGTACTTCTATATTTTTTATTTGTAGTGACTGTAAGTCCTTATGCTTAAGCAGCTAWCTGAGCATGTGTGTGACTTGGGACTCTAATTGCACAAACCAGTACAGCAACACACRTATGTCAATCACAGTCACAATTTTTGCCCCCATTATTCTGGATATATGGCTGAAAGTTGCAAGGCATACTCACTGCTAGTTAACATGGAAGCAAGTCTTTGTAGTTTAAAAAGAGAAAACATAAACAAAAAGTCCATTTACAGCAAAAAAGTCATATTGTCCAAATTCAGATTCAAAAATAAACTTGAAATGGTGAAACAATTACTATTTTCATGGCCACCATAAAGCTACCCCAGTTTCACAATTATTCCAGATTTCAGTAGCACTGAGTTAAATARTGTGGGTTTCACAGATCTACTCTTGCAATGCAAACTAGAAGTTGGCTAGCAGGTTTTATTCACATTCACTGAATATTCTTTGACCGACACCAATTTATAACAAAGAGAAACACCTTCCAGACCATATTAAACATTGCCTCTAATTTCACACCTGGCCTCAGAACAGTTTACTGTAAAACGCGACAGTATCTGTGCAAGAATATACCTGTTTGTGCCAATATGAGGTCAAATAAGTGTTTGGGCAAAAGATGCAGTAAATTTTCGTGGGTGTAAGATAGGATCTTGGTGCTATTTTGGAGAAAAGGATGTGGTGAAGACCCTCAACACGTTGTCCCATTCCCTTGATCTTTCATGGTATCTCTYATGTGGAGTATACAGTCTCAAAGTTGTGTGACACTGGGATAAGTACTCCCGGTTTCTGTCCTGACTGAACATTTGCCCCAGTGAAGTCAGTAGAAATGTTGCTGTGTGAACAAGTTGACACAAACACCATTTGTGTCTAACTTGATGCTTTTTGCTAAGGTTTTGGACAGGTTTTTCAGGCTTGTAACACTGCCTTCAGGTTTTAGGACTTCTTGTGGTCAGGTCTCCACCACAAATACTACAGAAGCAGCATTCACAAGCAGTGTGAGGGGAAACAGAGCTCAGGAGGCTGTAAAGCCCTTCATTTACACTATTGTCTTCATTTTTCATTTTCCTGGATTTTAAAACAATACTTAGAGCCAGAAGAGCCCCAGTAGAAAAATTTTAGAAGCAGAAACAAATGAGACAACAGGGCAAGGCAAGGAGAGAGTACCAGTTACATATGCAGGGACTGCTGCATACCATTTCTACAAAACTGTGCCTGTAGCAATACCTTTTGGCCCTCCATGACACCAGTCTTGTGGTTCCCAGCATAGCTCCAGGAAGCTGAGGCTGTGATGGGAACCTGAAAAATACTCTGTGTAGACGATTTGCAGATGTCTTTGAAGATACCAATTCCTTATATGTTTGGCCAACAAGGAGCATAAAGTGACAAGGATTTTTTTTTCTTGGGTTGCTGCTACTGCATAACTACCCTAGAAGGATTGGCATGGCCATTATTGATTTCTGTCTGCAGTCAATAGAAATTAGAAAAAGTTTGAAATGAGCCAAAAGTGAAAATTAATCCGAGGAACATTAGTAGTACTCTTCTGTTGGAAACCTTCAATGTCAGGCAAATGTGCTAACAGGGGTTGAAAATGCTATAATCAGTAAGTATCCCAGGGTCAAATTGGGATCAGTAATTAGATTATGTTCTTGTCTTTTTTATTCTTTCCTATTTGGTTTTTTTGCTTTTCTTGTGATATCAGATTTTTGTCCCTTTCAAAGTAGAAAATGAAAGCAGAGCACTTTTGATTGGTGCCTGCCTGTTGGCAGAACAGCAAAATATCAAGCTGTTATTTTCAGTGGAAATGAATGGGCTATCAAGATGTCTGAAACACAGTCACTTGCACGTAGGTGCAGAATTTTTTTACGTGCATAAAGCGATACCAAATATGCAAGGCGCTGGAGACAGCTGGAGTGGAATAGCTCACGGTGGAGGCACGGCAATGCAGTGGGCCTGGAATGGTGACAGGGATTCAGAGGATGTCACTCCTGCCTCCAGCACAGCTGCTTGGGGAAACTGAGGCAAGTCACAAAGGCAGCGCCTGTCCCCGCATTGGAACACGCACTCCGCTGTGTAGTACTTGGGGAGCTTGTGTGGATAGCGCTGCAGCGTTGCCACGCACCATAGGAATGACAGTGTTGAGAATGCCGAGTGTCAGCATTCGGTTAACCGTTCACTTTGCAGCACACAAGGTCAAATAAATAGTCACATCTGCATTTGTACTTGTCCTGCTGTAAGCCACACCTGTACAATATATGATTTAGGAAAAAAAAAAMATGGAAACATATGTAGAGTGTGTGTGTAGTATCCTATCCTTTGCAGGTAACATGGACTGCAAGCCTGCAGGTCACAGCAGCCCTTGGTWAGATAATCCACAGATATATGTTTGGCTGAAAAAAACAACATTTGTGGGGCACAACAGAGAAAGTGAGGTATTCTTGCTTTCCCCTCACAAACAAACTCTTGTACCAGACTGAGCCATGCTTCAGGCAATTGATAAGGAAAYGCAGGAAGCCATAAACTGAGCTTTTTCCCTTAGTGAAGTAAGTAAGTAAGGGTAGTGCTGCTGTTTACACCTGTGGGAGGATATAGCCTGCCATACATACTTTTGGAAGATGAGAGGCATGAGGAAGGTGAGAGGCCTGGCTATGTGTTACAGAGCTCTCTGGTAGGTTGGGGAAAAGTATGTAGCGCAGTATATTGCATAGTTCCAGAATAATACAAACAGGTGGGACTGTTAGTAGGGGAATTTGCAAGGATAATTCATCAGCAGACAGCCCAGGATAATTAGATGGTTTAGCTGTGTATGAGCGTAGACCAAAATCTAAAGGTCAAGGTGAGATTACAAATGGTTTAAATGCCGGTGAGAGTAGTAGGCTCACAAAGCCAGCTGCCAAATAGGTGTGTGATGGTGTGGGCTGTTTTCTAGCACTGATAAAAACATCCACAGGTTTCCACTTTTTCCTGTGTTTCCCATGGGTGCTAGTCGCAGGTACCATCCACTTTCCATATAAATATTCACAGGACACTTCAAAACTCCACTCAGATGGGTGATCCCCAGAGCTGAGGCAGCACAAAAGATTGCTTAAAGCCTCTTTTGCCCCTACCACTCTCCTCCTTGCCTTCTGGCTGAGTGGTCACTTCAGTACCCACAGGACAGGGAAGCCGCAATGAGCTGTAGGACACCAGGGCTTTTCTCTTGTCAAAAGGCACGTGTCTGTAAAGTGATGAACACACACTGTCAGTGCCCTATAAATAAACAAATGGTAGTTACTACCCAAGCAAAACAGAATTACAGATTTGCACCCTTTACAGATATTTAGCTGAATCTATGCTGAGAGAGGTATTAAACCCCTGAGTATACAATAGTGCATTTGGTAGCATATTCAAGATTGATACATGATAAAGCTGGAAAACATCCCTCAAGCTCAACATTCTACTTCGAAACAATTTCACTGCACAACCACACCATCAAGCAAACTGTTATATGCTCTGATGGAASTTCTCAGGCAATTTTCTCCATTTCTAAGCTAAGTTCATCTTTTTCTTTCCCAGTGTAATTTTTATGTTTTATTGGAGAACTCCAGTAGGACTGATATGCTCTCTCTCTTCCATCCTTCCCCTTCTGACATCTGTCAARAGCTATTCCCGTTAATTGTTTTCTTTTAGAGACACCAAATCTGGTTCCTGACCATTCCTGCAAGTCAGATTACACTATCAGAGCGTGCCACCCTATTGAGAACCCTTGGTATCCCAGTTGTATCCTGCAGCACTAAGGGTAATTAATATTTCTGACAGGGTACTATGAGTTGTGTGATCCCTGCTATGCATAAAAGGACTTGTCCTTTTTTCCGACTAGGCCTCTGCCGACCTTTCTAGGTTTTTGTTTGTTTGTTTGCTGGTGTTTTTATGTCACAGCAATACACTGAGCGCTCAAATGAGTGCACCATTTGGTAGGACCCAGGAATAACTTATGTGGTTAGGCACACTGACTCTGACAAAGCTGATGTAAGGTGATTTGAAAGGTTCCCCCACTTGGAGTACTCCACTGCAGAGAGATGCATGGCTTTAACATAGTCTTTGTGTTGGAGGCATCTATTAACACATCAGCGTATACATACTAGCATTTCAGTACCTCTTCAAAACAAAAGCAATCCTTCTAACACTCTACGTTTGTGCCTGTGGCATTAGATCCTGCCAGGCATTAAGGTCACTTTGTGTCTTCTCCCAAAGCCAGCTAAAATGACCCAGAAGGATTTTTCCAATGCACCCCTGTCCCAGGTGGCAAAGAGCTGACATCGTGTCTCTTCTATTCCCCAGCTGCTGGCTCAGGGTACACGGCTGGGGGAGAAGCTTGTTTGGAAGTGTAGGAGGCCACATACCTGGAAACAGCTGAGTTTGATGGGTATCTGGCTTGATGAGTTACCCCCACAGGGAGCATGGTTTACCGACAGACCGGCATCTACGGTTCTCCTTTCCATCCTGCCCTTAGTCTCTTTTTGGGTGCAATCAATGTGATGTGAGCATCTGACTGCTAGGTTATTTTTCACATCACAATTGCTCCTATCATGTTTGCACTAACACGGGTTCCTGCAAGGGTAAAGGGACAGGCACAGTGCTGTGTCCACAGCCATGAGGTCAAAAGTAAATGCTGGGCCTTTCAAATCTGGCTCTAAGTGTCATGTCACAACTTAGTCTCAAAAATATCCAAATGAGAAGTGACCAAAATGTATTTTAACCCTTTCATTTCATACAGCTTTTACATAGCTTTGCTTTTATCAGATGAGATTTTACTTGGGTGGATGAAGCAGCAGATGCTGACAGTGCCCTACCACGGCTGCTGGACCACCTGTGGGAAATGAGAGCTGCTTGATGGCCATGGAGACACCCCTTCAGACAGCTTGTGCCTGTCTGCTGTGTCATGTCACACGCAGTCTCTGTCAGAATTAAATCCTAGTCCRAGTGCCAAATCCCATAACCAGGTACATGCATAGATAACTTGACATGGTTGAGTAGGTCCCCCATAAAACAAATATTTGTGGGCTCAGATTCCAAAGTACTGAGGAACATGTTACACAATCCCCATCCCAGCACTGATTGCTAGCCTCAAGACACATTCTTGTGGGAACCTACTGATACATATGTATGTTCTGGTTTTAAACATTCTTGAAAACAAGCTTAGCTATCATTCCTTATCTAACAGCTCTATGTTATCTCTACTTACTGTACAATATCAAGGTGCTTTCCTTATATTGCTATGTCTGGTGTGCCAGAAAGACTGAAATCCTCTCTGTAAAGATCCCAAAGGAGCAAGGGGAGAAAAAGAAAGATAACTGCTTGGGTCAAGATCAGCAATTAAAGGAAAGAACAGTGGCAAAGGAATCTACAGATGCTTGTGTAACCCCAGTGCAACTCCTGAGACTTAATGCACAGGAATTAATATTAATCCAAAATACAAACATCAAGTTCTTCCAAATGCTTTTATTCATAACACCAAAATTTTGAAGGTTTCAATCACAGTGTGCTTGTTAGTGAATCAGGCCGTACTTCTCAATATGCACTTCTGAGTTAGCCTCCAGCTTCCCCAAAAGATGTTGCGTAAAAGATGGTGTCTGCAAGTAAATGTGATACAAAATTGTACTGAATGCCCAAACCTCAGACCTGTGTTGTAGCTGCGTGACATGACACTCGCAGCACAGAGTGGTCTAAGCATTCCTCCTCATGTGTGGAAAGCTTTCTGTGGGAAGCACCTGCTCTCAGAGCTCACCAAAAAGCATCAAAGCTACCTGTTTTCTGTCAGTAAATGCCATTTTCTCTCATGCTCCAGTCCTGGGGACATTTTCATTCTGACCGCCTGCCCATGGAGGCATGAACACTGCCTCTGCGGTAACCCGTGCTGTCCTGGCTTGAGGCAGCTGGGGCAGCGGCGTGACAGCTGGCTGCCCAGGGATGGATGCCCTCAATACTCAGACATGTTTTCTGTACCAGATTGTAAAAGTAGGCACAAAGCACTCAAAAAACGGACAGGCTGTTAAACTGCCCTTTTTGTCCAGTGTTTGCACCAAACTCTGTGTATTTATCGAGAGTTTTAGAATGTGCCCTTCCCCACAGTATCTGTTCATGCGGCTATGTAACAGAAGTAACATCTGCCTTTACAAACCTATGTGTGCATTATACTCAATCTCAGTGTGTTACATTATTTTATAGAACTGGCCTGCTACTGAAAGTAAGACATAATTAAATTCAAATACCTTTTATTATAGTGATTAAGAGCTATTGGGAAGTAAAATTTTGGACTTTACTTGAAAAAGAAGTATTCACTGTTTACTTGCGAAATAGAGATGACACCCACTGAGTCTCAGATATGCCATGCCATGCTAAGAGCATATGAGGATCAAAATTCTTTTTCTTAAACAATTAATATCCTTATCAAGTACAGAAATACACTTTTTTAGTGGCTTTGGGCATATCGTGCACAAATCTTTTGAAAGGCTATGTTAATCTGGGGCTAAATCATAGATGTTATTTCTGCCYAAACCTGCACTGTGAAGGGTACAACCAACTTGTACCAAAAAAACTTTATTCCAAAGCCAAATGCTCCCCATTCAAACTGAAGTAGATGTTCCCCTGATTACAAAGACTAGTAATAGCAATTCTGATAAATTTCCCTACATTTGCACCAGTACTCATAGTGGATATAATTGAAAAGCTGGTTTAAGGTGGTTAATGTTACATTTTCGTTTGAAATGACTGAGCAAAAGCCAGTTGTCTAAAAGCCAGAGATGGATCAGTATTACAGATTTTATGCATTGCTTGCAGAACTGCTCCAGAACACTGTGCACTCCAAAAATGACATAGCCATAAACCAGACAGTAAACACTTTTGGTGCATATGGAATTAGGGGGCTTAACTGCTGTTATCTTCATAATTGCCTATATTATTAGCAGATCAGAGCATAAGGGTATTTATATTTTGAATAAATCCAACATAAAGGTTAACACAAAAAATTAAAGCTGAAAAAAATTTTAGCTCTCTTTTGGAAAATAAAATATCAATAATATGATACAGAAATTAATCAAATAATCTAATGTTGAATTGGACCAATAAATTGCATTTTCACCTTATGAAAGTTTTATGCACAATCCAGAAATGTACAGGCCTCTAACTCTTGCTGATATTGGCAAAAGTTTGATTTCTAAATATATTTTAAAGTTTTGTCTGTATAAAAGCGAGAATATAACACCTGGACTAGAACGATGTGAATCAGGAAGAGGAACATTAAATTCTGCTGTCCAAGGAGTCTGTTTCATTAGTCTTGAGGACATTATCATTTTCTTGGCTTTTGTCAATATATTAAATGTCTTCCAGAAGCTTTACTTAGAGAAGAATATTAGCACACTTAATTGTTCTTCCACAGTATCTAGACAAAATTGATGTGGCACTGTAATGTCTGCTCTAAAATACATCAAATATCACAATGCTTGAGCAGCAGCAAATTATATAAAGAAATACACAGACCTCTGTTTTCTAGTTTTTATTTGTTTTTACTGTTGCAGTTTAAAAATACACTAAAATAGATTTAAATGTACACTGAAACGTTAAATGCATTAAATGAGTCAACAACAGAAGATATTGTCCCGGCAGGACAATGATATGGGGGTTACACTAGGCACTTCGTCGGAGAAGACAAGACTTGCCCTCTGCTCTTGCATGTGGCAAATTCCTTAGAGGTAATGGATGAGCTTCTGAGGGAAATAAGAGGGAAATAAGAAAGGGAAAGGCTGCTGGTGAAACACAGCCAAAGCTCATGGGGGAATGACCACCATGCAGCAGMGTGCCCACCGTCGCCTGGAAGGTCACACCGGGACAAATCCAGAAATTGCCCCCAGAGGCTGCTGAAGGGCTGCAGTGTTGGGGTTGCGGTGGGAACCTGTTCTTGGGATGGTGACCACCTGGAGACACACGGCYGCCCCCCTGCAAGGCCCAAAATAGCCGCCAAAGCTGAGAATGGACTGCAGACATGCTAAGTACACGTGCGTGCCAGGTATCCCCTTACAGGCCAATGCATCTAACAGATGTTTGCAGAGAAGGACTCCATTGTTGTCCTCTGCATCATGTAACTTCTTCTATGAATGGCATCTTTTAAATTTAACTTATTGATCTCTTTAACAGAAAAAGATTTAGCTTTTATTTTACTATCTGGTGCTTTTAAGCTTTGTTCTTCTGAGGAAATACTGTTCTCCAGATGGGTGAACTTCTCAGTCCTCTCATATACTTCCAATACTTCGTTTTGTGGGCACAAAATAATAAAAATAGTCAAATGTGTAGTTATAGTAGGAATTTTTTAAATTAGACCCTATTCAAATGATCCTTGATTGTTCAGAGGATTTTTGCTGATGAGGTGTTGTCAGATCTCTTCGGCTGGGCAAGCAAGGAGAAAGACAAATGCCAGTAGTTTTAGATCCATGCTCTTCCTCCTGCTTTGTCTGCACTGCAGCAGTTAGCAGAGACTCTAGCAAAGATGGGGTCCCTTTTTGTTAGAGCTGGTCTACACTGCAAGTCTTGCCAGGAAGAGGATGCTTTTTTGGCTTGGGCTTTTTCTGGCTTGGRCTTGTAGACCAGCAAACATTTGGATGGTAAAATTTCCTGAGGGAGACAAGGCACAGGTATTGGCCAAGTGAAGGCCCATTTTCAGCCTTCAGAATGTAGATCAAACATGAAAGAACCTAAAAGTTAGGGCTGAAAAGGGCACAAGGGCTTGTGCAAGGGCTGGCCATGGGAAACCCAGGGAGACATTCAGGCTGTTCTCACCTGACTCCAGCCCAGGTGCCTGGATCCCATGTGTCTTCTAATGTTAGTAGTAAATGCTGTAACTTCAACAAGGGTTGGATTGAGTTTGTAAATAAAGTATGCAGGTCCTTTACCAAAGGGTTAGTTAATCTCCAAAATTTACAATTTTCCCAAGGGAAACTGGAGCTCTGAAATGTTAAAAAGAGCAAATCTTCCCAGAACAAACCCTTTGCACTTTGAAGAATGTTTATTTCACCACATATATGTGGGAAAAGATTTTGAAAAAAAAAAATTTTCTTTTTGACTTCATTCCAAACAGCAAAGGATTTTTCACTCTTGTTTTCTGYGAGGGCTTGGCTAACCAGCTAACAAGTGACTTTTTGCAGCACCACAGTAAAGGTCTGATGCATTTCAAACAGTCGTAAGGAAAGCAAGGAGAATTCTTATTTCTCTTGTTTCTATGCAACTTTCAGCATTTCCAAAAGAACTATGAAAGCCTGAATTTGTAAAAGCTACTAAACTTTTTCAAACATCTGGAGGAAAAGGAAAAGTGGGGGCAGGTTTCCTGCCTTGTTTCTCAGAAAGAACAAGAAAAGAAATTAAATCAAGAAACAATTCCATTTCTGAAAAGAAATGGCAGGAAAAAATGGATTTCTGTATCAGGGGGAACTTCTACACAGAGGGTCTGTCCACTGCTACAGAAGACAGCCCATGCTGCCTCCATAAGCTCAGAGCCTGAGTGCCAGCAGGGCAAAAAGTTAGAGGCCAAACCTAACTTTCCCAAGTACAATATAAATTACTTATGGCAAATAAAAGAGGGCATTAGTTTAATATGGATTATTTTTATTTCCTTGGATTGAGTGCAGTTCATGGCAGACATATAATGATTTACTTCAGCTCAATTTTTCTACTGGACTAGGAAGCTGCAAATGTGCCAAGTATATTCCTCCAGCTTGACCAGCCAATATCAGAGTTTTAACTTTTGGGTATATATTCCACTTCTCTGGTCTCCCAGTGTTCCTTGCACACAGTGGGCTAACTCTGATTTAATCAACACCTTTTTTGGCTGGTGTGCTCCTGTCGACTTCTACACAGTTGGTCTGGTAACAACCAGCTAGCAACCATGTAATTAAGGACTCTGCTACCTACAGCAGCACAGCTGCAGCAGGATGCGTCTCAGGCAAGCACAGATCTGCCAGAAATCCTATTTAAAGACTAAGCTGCTGAAGCCTGAGGTCTTACCCTAACTAATTTCTCTCTGGTTAGTTAGGGCTAGTTTAATGTTAGCTGGGGAATGGATAGACTGCAGCCATAAGAAGAGCTGACAATTACGGAGGTCAATGAGACAAAAAAAAGAGCCAGGGCTATTCAAGTGCTGCCTCAAATGTTGTGGCGCAGGAGAACATCTCAGGAGGGCCTGATCCAACACTGTCTGGACTCAGTGATGGTCATTTCATGGCTTTACTGCAACAGATCCTTAGACATAAGTAATAGATGGAAAGTGTTTGAGAAACATTACTTTGACAAATAATAGTAATAATAATCCCTTCCTTTTTATAGCAGGCTTCCCCTTTATAGTTGTAATTTCAGTGCTGAGAAAAGATGCCTGTGATTTTGCATCTCATGTGCAAATAAATTCATGGGACCTTATTGGAAATACGTGCATGAGCTTTAGACATGCTCATACAAAGACTATTCCTAAGCAAAAGCTAGGATTTGCAAAACAATTTGAAATGAAAGCTGTTTGCAAATGCAAATGTATATTGTTATGGTAATTTCTTTCCTGATTTTGCGAATTACTTTTTCTCATTAGAAAATTTGACTTTCTTCTTCACAAAAAGTCTGTAGATATCCTGTTTCTTAGAATAAGAGAAGACAACATAAAAATAAATGAAGTTTTCCTTCAGATACCTGGACCTAAATGCAAAGCAACATCTGTTCTGTCCTGTTCTTAATGGRAAGGCACTTTAAAATGAATCGGAAAATACTTGCCAATTAATTTGCAATTGCTAAGAGCATAACTGCATTGGGACTTTAGTCCTGTGACATTTCTAAGGGCTGAATGTTGAGATCTCTTTAGAAAGGCATTTTCGTGGTGTACCTTTGAAGTGACGCACAGCCAAGCCTACAGTGCTACAGACACAATCTCACCTGTTACAGCTGCCTGTGCAGCTCCAAACTGTGGTGAAATGTCTCTTTGATAATGAAGGGTGACCAACTTACGACTTAAAAAAAAGAAGACATACAGGTTGTGTTTCCCATATACCTTTAATACYCTTTCCAGTGTAAATACTGGGAAATTACTGTCCACTGGGGGAAAAGATCACAGAGGTAGAAAGAAGTTATCAGTTCTGAAATTTCATGGTAGTAAAGCTGTAAATGCTTGCTGCCTGTTCGCTGTGCCCAGAGTGTGGCCTGGCAGCRCACAGCTCACCTCTGAGAGCCCCACGGACGGTCCCCTGTGAGAGCAAGTTGGTAGGTACTGCCCTGCAGTCTAGCCTGTACGTATTCTGAAGAGGCTTACAGCTCCATAAAGAACATTTCAGGGGCCTACCCAGCGTGGCTACACATTTACACATCACTAGATGTATTTGTTTTGTATAGAAAAAGGAAGGAATTAAAAACTAATTTTCCAACAAAAGGAACATGCTCAGCTAATGGGGAAACCATGAAGACTTGCCACAGGAGAAAATCTTAAGTATGTATTTAGTATTTAGTTTTAAGTTTGTGTTTCCCTATGTTTCCACCCAGAAAAGGACTTTTTCTGAAACAGTGTAGAAGTTGCTGAGTATGGCTTGGGCCATACTGGAAGGCTGATGGTCTTATCTGGCAAAAAAAAAAGTGATTTAGGAGACTCACAAGAAGGGTCTTGCAGTAACCCGTGCACCAACAGAGCTGTTGACTTTGACAGTAAAAAACCGTGTTGAATGTGCTAAAACAGACTGGGCAGGCAAAGCCA
Source organism: Oceanodroma leucorhoa (assembly GCA_030449065.1). Taxonomy (NCBI): domain Eukaryota; kingdom Metazoa; phylum Chordata; class Aves; order Procellariiformes; genus Oceanodroma; species Oceanodroma leucorhoa. The sequence continues at coordinate 3,851,084 of JASVER010000069.1, forward strand.
GCATGGGGTGAATGTGTGTGTGCAGATATGTATTGCACATTCTGTCAGTGTCAGTTCCTTTTCCATGGGGAGCCAGTTTTGTATTGATTTTTTCCAGCATCTGTTATTTATGTGGCATTACTATCATTATGTGGTATTATTATTATTAATRTGGTATCACTATTATTAATGTGGTATCATTATTATTATTATGGTATTATTATTACAGGGTATTATTCCAGCATCTGATATTTAGTAAACCGTAGATGCATTTTTGGTTTAAGATGGGCACACATGCAGCTAATCCTTCCCAGAAATAGACTCCAGAGTAAGCTGGACTGCTGGTGTGCTCCCTGCAGACCTGCTACTCTAAGTTTCCTACTCCGAAGCCAAAACAGGGATCTCTTGACCTGATTCCTGATTTTGTTTACATCACATATGCATTCCTTACTCACACATAAAAAAGGCAGGATAGAAGAAAGTCCTGTGCCTATGAGGTGGGAAAATGAAGTACCATTAGGCTATAAAGCTCAGCTTTGCAGAAAATGAGCTTTGCACAAGTACAAACACATGTTTATCAGATAGAATGTGCATCGACAAGCATCATTGCCCAATTTACCTTGCTTTGATCATATCACATTGTTTGCCAAGCTTATCTAGTGAGTGAAGCAAGCGGTTGACATAAAGTGTTGCCTGAGCAGAAAATGAACTTTGGTTGAGTATCAGGGGACACAAGCGGGTTACTGGACTTGTTCATATCAGCTTAAAGTAAAATAAATTATCTAGCTTTTATTTCTTCTGTGGGCACCTGACACAGGCCACATCAAACTCAAATTAAGGGGTAGGATTTTTTTTTAAACCCACAAATAATTGAAAACATGGACACAAGTTAAGGAAAAAAACATAAACTTCAGAAACACATACTGCAGTGACTAAGCAATCTAGATTATGCCTTTTCTATATTTGAAAATTCAACAGAAGTGATTGTTGGAAAGAGGGCAGCAGCGTGAATGAAACAGGCCTGTGTGGGTTTTTTTGAGCAGTACAAAGTTACAGGTCAGTTTCACTTTGAATCAGCAATAGCACTATCTTGCTGCATTTGATTCCATTTGATTTTGTTGGCTATGATTGACTCTTCAGCTGTTCTCCCTTGGAAATGGATCCATTTGTAGAAGTCAATATATGACTTGGGTGACTCATTACAACATGTAAATTTTTTTTTATCTTAGCTCAAATGTGAGTGTTTGCTTGCTTTATTTTATCCTGAGAGATTTAAAAGTCATCAGAAGAGGGGCTGAAAACCCACCTGGACTTCTCTGGGGTTGGGGTGATGGCCAGCCAGACCCCTACAGAAGTTAGAGAGGAACCCCAGCTCCTTACATGTCATGGCAGTCGGGACTTAGTCACTGTCCTGACTTYCCCAAGGTTATGAGGCTCCTGGGTTTTCTGTGCTCACACAAGAAAACCTTAAGGTTTGATGTCCAGGATACATGCTGCAAAACTCAGGGATCAAAGTTATGTTGGGCCAGTTCTGCTTTCTGCTTGCTATGGGGGAGGTCTCACCCCACCGAAATGTAGATCAGACTCGGGGTCTCTATGCATGATGGCTGGCAGCAGGGCCGTCCTGGGACAATTTCAGCAGCTTGAAGATTGCTGGGGCAAAAGGGTGCCTCAGTCCTGGCCCCTCTCTGTGAAATGGTCTCTGCAGGGAGCAAGAATGGCGAGGCCAAGGCGATGCCGGCGCTCTCGCCACGAGGTGCCACGCTGCTGCTGTGAGCTGGGCTCCAGGGTGGAGCATCTGGCTTACAATGGAGAGTGGTGCCCTACATGTAGTCACATTTTTCATGCCAGATTTCTTATTGTGCATGAATCACTTTTCAGTGATTTGTCCATGTACCGTTGAAAAAACAGAGGTCCTTGTTTTCCCGAGGGCAGCATGCCTGTTAACATTAGTACTGCTATCATAGACTCCTGTTTATATGTTCAGAGGGTGGAAAGTTTAGTAGATTCACGGAGACCACAGCAAAAAAAAAGACTCCTTCCTTGTTCCTCAGTGTATACTCAAGAAGTAAGTGGGGCACAGATTTGGTAAGAGAACTAATGTTACAGCCCCCTGGCTTGTTTGGCGAGTCCACCTCCATTCTCAGCAGTCCAGGTCAGTGCAGTTTGCCCCCCTGTAGGCCCCCTCTGAAGCACTGCATTTCAATCTAGCATCAGTCCTGTGAACATAAACAGATTATCTGCCTCTCTCTCATTTCATTTAACACCAGGTTTGTACAAATGGAAACTGATGACTCACAAGGATTGTTCTGGGTACTGGCTCATTAGACTCTGGAGAAAATATCACAATGGATTTTCCAGAGAGGGCAAATGTGGTTCCCTGAATTAACACACTGTACTAACTGGTAAGCCTCCCTGGCGTGGCTGGGCTTTAGTGCTCTGTGTGTGTGTGTATTTTTCTGCCTCTGAACCTGCCTCTGAACCAAGCTTATTTATGCAAAGGCTACTTATGCAAATGAAAATGCTGTTGTTCCAAAGGACACAGGCAAAGCAGTCAAAAAGTGTATTGAGTTTCTCGCTGGCACAAAACCAAGGCCTCAGTGCTTTGCACAAAGAGTCCCCGACTCAGAAGTAGCATGCACAATATGATGGAAAGTAGTGGCAGAGTCTGGTATCAAAAAGCTTTTTTTGCATAGTTTGGAGTCTCAATTACAAGAAACCTCCAAAATGGTGCATACACAGGTATACCTATCTTTGTATTAATTTCTAGTATCAATATTATAATTAAATAATTATAATATTTATTATTTTTAATTAATATTTGAAATAATTAACATTTGAAAACAAAGGTAAAAAGGACTGATGCAACAATGATAAACAGAGCAAAGAGGTGCCCTAAGTGTCGCGAGGTAACACAGTGGGAAACATATGCAACGAAACATCTACAACGCTTGAAAACACCATATGTTGCTTTGCCAAGGACTCTAGCTGTGCCACTTAACTGTGCTGAGCATTAGTCATGAAGCAAGCCACTCTCCTGGGAGGGAATTGGAGTTAATGATCCTGCCTTTAAATAGGCTTCCCAATGCAGGAACCCTCTCCAACAGCAAGCCTGCATTATTCTAATGCAGCACGGGCCACCATCCTTGTTAGGAATTCTTCTACGGTATAACCAATAAAAATAAAGTTTGCAAGCCTAGTTATGAAGTGATTTCTAATGCATTTTCTAGGATATTACTAACCCGCAAGCTGTTCTAAGGCTTGATGCCTTTTGGAAACAAGAGACCCGCTCTAGTGGGTGGTAGGTCCCTCCCAGCCCACCTTCCTACATTGTGGGCAAGAACACATCTGGGAATCCAGCCAGGAAGCTTTGCTAGGGCCTTTTGCTACGATGGCTTGATTCATGCTGGCCTTTGCCCCCATTGGGCAGATGTTGCCATTGCAAACTGGCTCCAAATCTGTCAGATTGCATCCCAGGGAATATTCCCCCAGTGTCAGTGGCTTAAGGGACGTGCAGGTATCAGTGGTGGACTCTCAGTGAAAACGTTGACACCAAGCATCAACCATCACTGGTGTGAAAAAGGAGACAAGATATACCTCAGCACTTTAGTGAAATCCTGTGTCACCTGTAATGGCATTTTGCTTTCCCCATTCAGTGAGCAGTGCAGAGCCTTGGCACCCCCCGGCTCACACACGTTCCCCTTCCTCTGAAGGAAGTTGGGAATGCAAAGAGATGGAGAGAAAGCTCTGTGCATCTGAACTAGCAGTTGGAAGAGAAAACAAAAGTGTTCAGAGAACAGCACAAAATATTCAGTGCCTTGCCAGGATTTGAAAGTACAGAATGACATTCTGCTATATTCTGCCTAAAATTCTCTTTACAGATTCTCTCAGACAAGGTTTAAATACCTAATTCATCACATTAATTTAGATACTGAATTGAGGCAGTTAAATTAGGAACTGTCTCTCCTCTTTTTTGGCAAAAGGAAAAGGAAAGGGCTTGTAGAAGGTGAGGTGCATCCAGTGAAAACATCAACTCAGTTCTCAGCAATGGTCAGAAAAGTGAAGGAAGATCAGAGTTGTTCAGAAAATGGTAAAGGACTAAACAGGGAATGTCATTATGCCACTCTATGTATATCTATGATATACGTGCATCTTGGACACTGCATTTGGTTTGAAACAGCTGAGAAAAAGTAGAATAATTGGGAAATTACAAAGAAGAATGGCAAGATTTGTGAAGCTAGGGAACAGCTTTCCTATGGTAAAAATTCCAACATTTTAAGATACTTCAGTTTGGAAAGGAGCAGAACTCAAGGGTCCGTAAAGTCTTGAGTGACTTGAAGGATTTGACCAGTTTTCATGGGCTCTTCCAACACAAAACCTTGGGGACGTTGACTGAAATAAACATAGGTAAGTTCCAGGTAAGCACAAGGAGGTGGCTCTTCACAAAACACACAATTAATTTGTATCACTCCTTGCTGCAAGACATTGTAAATGATAAAAGTTGTTTGGGTTTTCAAAGTAACTCAACAAATTAAGGGGAAAAATCCATCTAGGTTTACTAAACACAAAGAAACCACCACCTAAAGATGGAAACTTTGGAACTTTGGAAAGTACTTACCAGATTTTTCTAGGTTTTCCCTGCCCTTTCATCCAGACTAAACAAGTCTCATTAAAGGGTATCTGGTGAAATTTTGTAAGACTGTTTACACCAGCTTTGTTGTTATTATTATCAACTAACTTGGAATTAGTCAGTAAACTGTCCATTTTTGAGAAAATATTCATGACTTGCAAAAGGCTTAGAAAATGCTGGGCAAATATTCAGAGATTGAATAATCACACGACTGAATGGAAAGAGTAAATTTGGCTGTAAACTGGTAAGTAAGATAAGTAAATCGTTCTGCACACCTAAGTGTAGCTTTGAGGATGGAGCTTCTGGTTTTTATCACACAATTATGATTGTGCAAGCGCTGATGAAAACTGGTTTGAAAATGCACTGGAGTGGCCTTTAGTCCAAACTATGCACATGGTCTTATTCGTTATATTTTGAGCTGTCAGTCAGGTGGATGCCAGAAGCAAAATCCACTGCAGCTTCAGAATGGTGAAGGAAAGAGAATATTCCTGTGCAAGTCTTGCCTGCTTAGAAAAGCAAGAGAGAGCACCACTGGGAAGCCTATGCAAATGATGAAATTTCTGCTTTCCCTGTTCACTTCTATCTGACCCTGTCTAGGAGGTTCCTGCTTGAAGTTACACCTGCAGTCTTGTTCATGTCTTAACAGTTTCTGAGGATTTTTCATTCATGTTCCAGGTGCTGTAATGGAATAGAAAATGTATGTGTGGCTGAACTGTGATATGAAATCTCTAGTATCCAAGGAAACAGAGAACGCACATGGGCAACTCATCTTGTAAAAAGCTAAACCAAATTATCCGTATCATTTTACTTGTCCAAGAGACTTATTTTCTCACTCAGATAAGCCAGTGTAAGAATATTTAAAATGTCAAAATGGAACCCACACTGCAAAATATAGATCCTCATCTCAAGCACCCTAGTTCTTAATAGAGTTTTCATCTGCAGGTGTAATTTTGGCCTATTAAAATCACAGGGATGAATCACAGACCCATTATTTGTCATGAAAATCCTGGATCATCTCTCAAGATGAGATATTGATTGCAAACAGCTTGAGACTAGACATATTTTCTTGCAGGTTGCTAGTTCATGCGTGCCAGTAATAAGAAGGAAATTGTAATTAGGTGGTTAGGCAAAAAATGAGATGTACTGGAGTGAAAATACTGAAATACTATGCAGTAATCTCCAAAGAACCACAAAAGGAAAATGTCCCCTCGTGTTTTCACTACAGTTTCCCTGCTGCCACCCAGAAATGAGAACTGCTGAAGTGCTAGGGAAAATGTTTCTGTCTGAAGCTTTCCATTGCAGCAGGGCGCTCACGTTATGAGTAAAAATGGGAATAAACTTTTAGGCAAACAGTATGGATAACTGGCTGGTTTTGATCTGTTTTCTGTAGCCAAGCGTAGCCTGTGTAATGCTTTTTTTTCTGTTCCTTCCTTTATCTATCTATCTATCTATCTATCTATCTATCTATCTATGTAAAGCCAGTATCATTATCCAGAGTTGCTATTTCAGTGAATAACCAAGTGCAGACAAACCCTTAGGCATTGTGGAAAAGGGCCAATTTGGGGCCCAGAAGCTGTGTGTTAGTCTCCATGGCTTATATTTACAGTTAGGAAAAAAAGGAAAACAAATGTAAAATCTTAATGATAATCAGTGTAAGAGGGAGGTGTATTCCTTGTTTTAAAGTGTTGTGCTTTGGTATTGCCACACAGCATGCACTCACTGTACATGAAGGACTGCATACACACACTTATGAGCTCAGTGGGGTGCCTGAGATTGACCTAGATAGTTCAAATGTGCCATAGATAGATTTTCAGGTCCAGGGGAGAGATTGTAGTCTACTGAGAGCACAGGTTGCCCAAGTGCATCATGGCTTTTCGTGGTGTCACCTATTGGGCGAGAAGGGGACAGGGCTAGAGCTGCCCAGCCTTGGGTCTAGACAGACCCAGCAAGTTTAAACGCATACATATACCTGTGCATATGCACATATACGCATACACCTCTCTCAAGCAGAGAGCAGAAGACAAGGCTAAACAGATCTGAATATAAATGTAGTATCTATATAGGCACAAAAATTGCATTGGCTTCAGTGGGAGAAGGGTCCAAAATGTGAAATTAAACAAAAACAATTAATAGTTACCCCAGGGAATTTGCTTGGTTTAGCCACTGTATGACTTAGAGTCAAAAAATGACCTGTTGCGAAGATCCACTTTGACAGCCTGTGCTGGAACCAAGTCTGCTCCTGGGTGCGTAGTGCTCAGTGACAGAAGCTGCCAAGCTCTACCTTTAAAACAATAATACCTAAGGAATGGTATGACCAAGAAACTCCTGTTAATGTTTACTGTGCGGCAGAGAAGAAATCGTTCATTTCTGAGAAGAGCACCAGGTTCACCTGGAGGTGGCCGACAAGAGTTCATTTGAGACCAGACCATTCTGGCACTTCTCTCTAGGTGAGTGGTTTCAAGACTTGGGGGATGGCTTTCTGTGTCCCAGAGCGCTTCTAATAGATATGGCATGAGGCCTCACCTCTATTGAAGAAGATTTCCCTCACTTTCAGGGTGTTTCCAACCATTTCTTGTCATTGTTCAGCCCTTTCTCTCACTTCTGCAGCCAGGAGAAAGGACAAATGGCCCTGAAGTAAGGGTGGTCTCAACTATGTCATCCTTTATCCATTTCTACAGTCCACCACATCTGACGGTATAGTCTAAGGTGTGTGGTGAGACCCTGGTGTGAAGTGCAGCCCACCAGCTCCTGAAATACTTGTCTGTCAGCTGCCGACCATAGAAATGCAGAAGAAAATCAGGCAACAATGCTTCTGAGGGTGCTGGCAGGAACTGCAGCATCTTTGCATGGTTGTGAAAAGACACAGTACCAGTACTGCTTCAAGGTGCTGTTCCTGCAGCAGCAGGAGAGATGAAGCCAGGGAGCCAAGACTCCTTCTGCGCCATCCTTCTTGCCACATCTCTCCTCACCTGGTGCCCCAAGAGGTGCGAGCAGAGCCAGAGGCTGTGATGTGCGGAAACAAACTTCACAACTCAAGAGAGTTATAAAGCAGGTATGTTTATTACGGCGCCGGGTGCAAGGGGGATCGCTCCTCCTAGCTCGCACCCGGTGCCATAATAAACATACCTGCTTTATAACTCTCTTGAGTTGTGAAGTTTGTTTCCGCACGTCAATTTGGCGACCCAGATGGGACCTTCTCTGTCCGGCTGCGAGACCTGCTGAGGACGGGACTCCTCTGGGTGCCCCCAGGATTTCTCAGGAGGACTCCCCTACTCACCCAGATCATCGCAGGGACAGACAAGGACCATCACTGGCGGACCAGGTGTGTTATAACTGGGTAAGGGGATACCTATAAGTTGTGAGGAGACGTCCTACGCGAGGTAAAGAGCATTGGTGTTCGCCCTGGAGGGCTGGGGTTTGAGTCCCCATAAAGTGGTATCCTCGAGTGACTTGGGGTCTCCTGGCCGTAGGACAGGAGTTGTATGCAGTACTGTTGTAATTGTCATCTGTCTCGGCTGTAATTATTCGGTCCCGTGCACGGTTTGATTGGATTGTGTCAGTTAAGAATAATAGTCGAGTTCACATTTCAGTGTGAATCGTGGACTTGGCTGTTGTCTCGACCAATATAAATTAAGTGTAATGGGCCCTTTTGCGTGACTGAGTATTTGTGCTGTATGAGTGAGACGCAGCACCACTGCGAAGCGAGTGCAGAGTTCCGATCCGCGGTTCCGTATTCTCCGCGAGGAGAGCAGCTGGAGATGAACGAAGTGAATGATATAATTATCATGTATTGGTAGTGATCGTAACTGTGATTGTCTTTATCGTTTGTCATAAGTGTATAGTATCATACCTTTGTAAGTAAGTGTTATCCAATGTTTGAGGGAGTGTATTGGGGTAGCCTATATGTATGAGTCTCTGTTACTTGAACGATGTTCCCAGCATTCTGAAAACAACTGCATCCCTGTGTTTATATTAGAGTGTATTTGGTGTAGTCAAAGGATAACGGTACGTGCTGGGAATGAAATAATTTGTCCTACGTGTCAAATTTGGACATCTTGGGACAAGAAAGAGCGAGCATCACAGGTAGTGGGGATTGTTTGTGGGCTGATCAAACAAGAGGGTGAAGAAAGATAGGAGAGACCTTTGGGCTAGTTAAAACGAAAAAGCCTCCCCTTTTGTGCGATAGATATAGGCAGGCGGGATGGGAGGTCAACAAAGCGGGGGCATTTTGAAAACAGTCCCCTGGGTTGCATCTTGAGTCATTGGAAAGAAAGCGGGGGACCTCCTGGGGGAGACCTCAATAGAAAGGCTCTGATAAAATACTACAATCAGTGGTTGCCATTATATAAATTGGATGATGAAGAGAAATGGCCTTTTAATGGAACTTTGAATTATAATACTTTATTGCAATTAATGTTGCTTCTAAAAAGAGAAGGAAAGTGGGATGAGGTTGTCTATGCAGATATGTTCTTCACTTTAAGGAACCATCCAGAGTGGCAAAAGGAGTGTGGTATAAATTTGGCACCACAAGACTCTTTAGTATTAGCATTAGAAAAAGAACAAAAGAAGGAAGAGAAAGGGAAATTAAAGAGATGATGTTCAGTGTGTAGTATAGGGCAAAGATGTATAAAACTAGAGAAAATAAGAAATCGAGGATCAGATGAGTTGTCAGAACATTATAAACCACCACCAGTGAAGGGACAGCAGGAATGCGAGGACTCCGATGAAACAGGGACCCCTCCCGATAGCCCAGTATCCTCCCGCACTAGGAGTGGGAGAAAACTTGAAGTGGTACAAGCCCCCTTGAGGGAGGTGGTGGGACTGGAAGGGGTTCCCGTTTTAATTAAGGTCCCGTTTTCCTCATATGATTTGGAAACTTGGAAAAATGTAGTAAAAAGTTATCAAGCTGATCCTATAAGTGTAACAAAACACTTCCAATTTTTGATAAAACACCATAATCCAGATTGGGGTGACATTCAGTTATTATTGGATCATATGACTGAAACTGAAAAACAATTGATTATAAAAATGGCCCAGAATTTGGCCATGGATCAGCTTAAGAATGGTGGGATGGATATAAAAGACCACTTCCCCCTACAAGATCCCCATTGGGACCCCAACAGAGGGATTCACAGAGAATTGCTGAGTGCTTGTAGAGATTGGATCGTAAGGGGAATGGAACGTGCGATCTCAAAAGGAATTAATTGATCTGCCCTATATGCCGTAAGGCAGGGCCCAAAGGAGACCCCATCGGAATTTTTAGATAAACTGCAGGACACAATGTGAAGACACACCCCCTTAGATCCAGGTTCAGAAGTAGGAGTTCAACAGTTAGTGTCCCTGTTTTTAGGACAATCAGCGCCAGATATTTGAAGGAAACTACAGAAGTTAAAATGGGCTGAGAGTAGAGATTTGGCAAACCTGTTGGATGAGGCTTGGAGGGTACATAGTAATCGGGAAGAGGAAGATAGGAGAAAAGTTAAAAGAATATTGGTGGCGGCTTTACAAGAAACCCGGGGAGGAAGGACTCTGGGGCCAAGAAAGCCCTTAGGGAAAAATCGATGTGCGTGGTGTAAACAGCAAGGACACTGGAAAAGTGAGTGTCTGGAAAAACGAAGAGGAAGAGGGGCCCCAGTACAGGCTCATGTCAAGGAAGACTGATAGGGACCTGGGGAATCTAGCGGATCCACTGGTTATGTTACAGCTAGGGAAACAACAGCAGAAAATGGAAATTTTGGTTGATACGGGGGCAACGTTTTTGGTCTTAAACCAAGCTTTGACGCCTATGGATGATGATTTTGTAACGGTAAAGGGGGCTACTGGCCAAAGCGAAAAGGCATATTTTCTGAAACCTCTTAAATACAAATTGGGAAAACAGTTAGGGGCATATAAATTTCTATACATGCCAAATTCACCAAAGCCTTTGCTAGGGCAAGATCTGTTGGAACAATTGGGAGCAGAGATAAAATTTGAAAAAAGGAAGATAGAATTTAGAGTGGGGAATCAAAAGCTGATTGAAATCTTAAGTTTAGTTCTCATTAATGTCCCCACTGGGACTGGAATGCCTGAAGAGGTACAAAATCAAGTGTACCTTGGAGTCTGGGCATCAGAAATACCAGGGAAAGCAAAGAACGCTTCCCCAGTAGTGGTCAGGGTTAAACAAGGGGTACATCCAGTAGGAGTTAAACAATTTCCTTTAAGGATAAAAGATAAGGAAGGCATTTGGCCGATAATTGATCGATTTATGAAGTATGGGCTACTAACTGAGTGTGAATCAGAATACAACACCCCTATTCTGCCGGTTAAGAAGCCAGATGGGAGTTATAGAATAGTACAGGATCTTAGGGCAATTAATAAAATAACTGAAGACCTACACCCCGTGGTAGCCAACCCATATACATTGCTCACTAAATTAGTGTCAGAATTAGCTTGGTTTACTGTGCTGGATTTAAAGGATGCCTTCTTCTGCCTACCCTTAAGCCCAGAAAGTCAGACGTTACTTGCTTGAGTGGGAAAATCCAGATTCTGGAAGAAAGACACAACTTACTTGGACGATACTACCCCAGGGATTCAAGAATAGTCCTACTCTCTTCGGAAATCAGTTAGCTAAAGAATTGGAACAATGGGAGCGTCCATCCRGGACTGGAGTAGCGTTGCAGTATGTGGATGATTTGCTAATAGCCACTGAGACAAAGTAATTGTGTATAACATGGACTGTCAGTCTGTTGAACTTTCTTGGACTAAATGGATATCGAGTCTCTTCACAGAAAGCCCAGGTAGCCCAACAAGAAGTAACGTACCTCGGTTATGAAATCACTGCGGGAAAAAGGACACTTGGGGCCGTGAGAAAAGAGGCCATCTGTCAAACCCCCAAACCCCAGACGGCTGAAGAACTTTGCACATTCCTAGGCATGACAGGATGGTGTCGTTTGTGGATTTATAATTATGGACTTTTAGTAAAACCACTTTATGAACTTTTGAAATCAGATACGAAAAGCTTCACCTGGAACGGGGAAGCAAATAAGGCCTTTCATCAATTAAAAAAGGAATTAATGGAAGCACCAGCCCTAGGACTAACAGATACCACCAAGCCTTTTTGGCTATTCTCTCATGAAAAGCAAGGAATAGCCCTAGGAATTTTAGCCCCAAATTTGGGGCCATATCGGAGGGTGGTGGCTTACTTTTCTAAACAACTTGATGAAGTCAGTAAAGGGTGACCTAGTTGCCTAAGGGCAGTGGCTGCGGTAGTGCTTAATATCCAGGAAGCTTGTAAATTTGCACTGGGCCAAAAGATCACAGTACTGGTATCTCACACTGTATCTGCAGTATTAGAGATGAAAGGAGGGCATTGGTTGTCACCACAAAGATTCCTAAAATACCAAGCCATAATGGTGGAACAGGATGACGTGGAAATAGTGGTTACTAATACTGTTAACCCAGCATCCTTCCTCAGCAGAACCACGGGAGAGCCGGTATCTCACGATTGTCTGGAGACGATTGAAGCTGTATACTCCAGCCGCCCAAACCTGAAAAAAGAACCACTAGAAGATGCTGAAGAAATTCTTAGGTTGCTAAAAGCAGTCCAATTGCCTGAAAAGGTGGCTATTATGCATTGTAGGGCTCATCAAAAAGGAGCAACTACCCAAGAGTTGGGAAATGCTATGACAGACCAAGAAGCTAAAAGGGCGCTGAAACAAGTCAAGTGGAAGTGCATTCCTTGATTCCAAACGGTAAAATACAGCTTGGTCAGACGAACTGTGAGCCTAGGTACTCAAGAGAAGATCAGAAACTCATTGAAGATTTAGGAGGTAGAGTAGAAAAGAGCAAATGGGCAAAGATGTCGCAGGGAAAAATAGTAGTACCATTTGCAATATTATGGGCTGTGGTTGTGGCAGAACATGGAAAAACTCATTGGGGAACAGCAGCTCTATACAAATATTTAATTCGGAGTATCGTTGCTCGAAATTTGTACACTACTACTAAACAGATAGTCCAGCAGTGTGAGATTTGTTTACAGAACAACCCCYGAACAGGTCCTAAGACTTTGTTAGGACAAATAGGAAAGGGAAATTATCCAGGGCAACAATGGCAAATTGATTTCTCAGAACTCCCAAGAAAACGGGGGTTCCGATACTTAGTGGTTCTAACAGATACTTTTTCGGGTTGGCCAGAAGCGTTCCCTTGCCAGACTAATAAGGCTAGAGAAGTAACCAAAGCCTTGTTACAAGAAATAATACCAAGGTTCGGGGTTCCAGCAATAATATCCTCAGACCGGGGACCATATTTTATTGCAAAGATTGTTCAACAAATTAACAGGCTTTTGGGGATAGATTGGCAATTACGTACCCCTTATAGGCCACAAGCAAGCGGCCAGGTGGAAAAAATGAATCATTTAATTAAATTGAAGATTGTAAAATTGGGGCAGGAAGCGGGGCTCTCCCAGCCTCAGTCATTGCCTTTAGCTCTTCCGAGAATTAGAACGAGACCTAGGGCTAAAGAGGGACTAAGTCCCTTTGAAATATTGTATGGAAGGCCCTATATGGTACAAACAGGAACCTCTACGCAAGTGGTGGATGGGGTAATGACCAACTATGTAACAGGCTTGCAGAAGCAGCTTCAAGAAATAGAGAAACAGGTTCTAGGAATGTGAGCCAGAGGCCTTGACGGGCCAATTCATGATGTAATCCCAGGCAACTATGTGTATATTAGGTCTCTCTCAGGTTCACCTTTGGAACCAAAGTGGGAAGGTCCATTCCAAGTGCTGCTGACGTCCCACACAGCAGTTAAGATTAAGGAGCAAATATCGTGGATACATCACACCAGAATTAAGAAAGCACCCAAGTCGCGATGGGAAGCAGCTTCTACTGGACCTCTAAAGCTGTGTATTCAACAAAAAGATGGACATTGGTCTCCGGCATAATAGGACTATGGTTGAGAATTATAGGCGCATGGGATCTGAATTTGTACATACAACGGAAGGGATTAGGGAAACTAATGTTCCGTTTTCTTTTAGTGAACATGCTCCAAAAGAGATCAGGAAATCCGTGGGAATGGAACTAACATATCGATTTGCTACAGAGAACTATTCAAATTGCTAATAAGACCGATTGCTGGGCCTGCACTCATTTCCCAGAGCACTCAAAGAAAGGAGATCCCCTGATTGGAATTCCTATACCAGCTGACGTATCTTGGGCCACCTTATGGACTAATACTTCTTTTAACGTCAGTAAAGAAATGCTAGAGCAGGAATGGGCAATAGAAACCCCACCACCTGAGAAAAATTATTGTACCTGTGTCCAGCGATGCAATCCCCCAAAAGGAATGGGACGTGTGTTATGTCAAAATGGGACAAAAGTAGGAAGCTATTCCTATTGTAATAAGACTGTTAACTGGGGACATGGGAGTATGAAAGGTGATCAATGGCCGGTACCTGAAGGAAAGGGATGGTACTGGATATGTGGGAATTTGGCCCGTAAAACATTACTGCCCAATTGGTCTCGAACATGTACTTTGGGGGTTATTGTCCCAAACATAATCATAATAAAAAGGCTAGAAACCACCCTATGGTTAAGGACATATCTTTGAAGGACCAAAAGAGCCAGAAATCCTTTAACTGATAGAATGACAGGGTTCCATTCATTTGCAAGGTGGTTTATTCCTTGGCTAGGAGTGAGTGAATTGGAAAAGGCAATAGTTAACATTTCAGCCATTATTGAGGATATAGGGAATAAGACATATGATGCTATTAAGGCATTACAAGAATAAGTATCTGAAGTAGCCGAAATAGCCTTACAGGATAGAATGGCCATGGATATGATGTTGGCATCCCAAGGAGGAGTGTGTACTGTCATTAATACAAGTTGTTGTGTGTATGTAGATCAAACAGGCAGTATTTCTACAGATTTATAAGAGATTTGGAAACAAATGAGAGTGCTCCATGAAATACAAAAAGATGATACTTCTTTTGGGTTCTCTGAGCTTTGGAAAAACTTACCTCCTGGTTACCTAATTTTATGTGGCTTAAACGACTTTTTGTAATGATTATTGTAATCATAGTATTGGGAATAATGGTGTTCTGTATGTTACAATGTTTTATGTGGATGTGTAAACAAACTGGGAACAGTTACGAGCAATGGAAGCGACATAGGTTGAGACAAAAGGTAGAAGATGGTAAATACTTTGCCAGGACCCTTGATAGGAATGGCATAATTTAGCAAAAGTATTTGCAAAGTAACAAGAAAAGGGGGGAACTTGAAAGAGAAAAAATAAGTTCGACCCAATTACTGTTGCAAAAGTATTGTAAGAACTGTCTTATCATTTGCATTCCTTAGTTGCATTCTTTTCTTAGCTTCACTTACATAGTCCTAATTGTCTGCTGAGTAGAATTGACAAAGGAACAGAGATACTTTGAAATGGGTAACTCCTTGGGTGATAAGGATGAGCAGTCCTTGAGCTAACTCCTTGGGTGATAAGGATGAGCAGTCCTTGAGCTAACTCCTTGGGTGATAAGGATGAGCAGTCCTTGAGCTA
>JASVER010000069.1:3866332-3935853 GCA_030449065.1 Oceanodroma leucorhoa
GGATGAGCAGTCCTTGAGCTAACTCCTTGGGTGATAAGGATGAGCAGTCCTTGAGCTAACTCCTTGGGTGATAAGGATGAGCAGTCCTTGAGCTATGCTCGTTAGATGGGTGATAAGGATGAACTAGCTCGTTAGGCCTCGATGTGTAAATTACTGATAATGGGAACCCAGGACATTCCACACGTCAAAGGACTAGTGAGCTAACTCCATGACTATATATGGACAAAGGAAATCCAAAGTTCAACCAGCGGACAGCATGAGGAAGACCATGGACGACCACCAAAGGATGAAAAGACCCTAACCCAAATTTTACTGCGCATGCCTGGACTATGCAAATGAATTCCGGGAACTCATCACCATAGGACTGCCCATTTCCCGGAAGAGCTCTGAATATGGATAATACCTTATGTATATGCATGCTTTGATGCTATAARTATTGTAACTTTCTGTCCTTTCAGCGTGCAAGCTAGGAGGAGCGATCCCCCTTGCACCCGGCGCCGTAATAAACATACCTGCTTTATAACTCTTTTAGTTGTGAAGTTTGTTTCCGCACATCAGCTGCACGTGAACCGAGTTGCCTCGCTTTCCGCTCTGACGTGAACACCTTCACAGGAGCTGACCCCTGAGCAGAGCTCAAAGGAGGGCGATGAGCGGTAGCATAGCCTTGTAACTGGTGCAAATGAGCGCTGCTGGTCCCAGATGTTTAAAAATTGCAGGACCCAGCAGAATAATATAATTAGCAAGAAAAAATATCAGGAGATTATAATAAAGCTTGGGCTCTTTTTAGTTGCTGTCTCATTTTTTGACCTTTAGAGCAATATTCAAGTTTTATTTTCTTCACATCTATGACAAGTAGAAATATACTCTTATTTTCTCTTAAAAAAAAAAAAAAAACCAAAAACTAACAAATAAAACTACACTGTCATTATTTAAACCCCTGCCTCATCATGAATAAGGTGAGATTCAGGATCGAATTCTGAGAGGGGTAGGAAATGCCCTTCTCACTTGTCATGCCTGCAGGCCACCCTTGCAGCAGAGCAGTGTCACCTGTGCTCTCACACTCTTCTTACAGTTCCTCACCTTTCCAAGTAGAAAGCCAAGCACCTGTGCTGTGGCCTCATGAGCTGAGGTGATGGGCAATCCACATAACGGAAGAGAAACGTTCCCCATCTAGTGTTTTGTGACGCAGAGGTTTGTTCCTTTGTCTCTCCCACCTTCTCACTGACTGCTCCTTTGAGAGTCTGCAGCATCCAGCTGGGCTTTCACAGCTGGAAAGAGGTGTGGGCTGCAGGCAAAACCACCATGCTGTCCAAAATGACTTTACTGTTTCTTGCACAAGCAATGCATTGATTTTGTTTCAAAAGTTTCTTTCTAATAAAATGAATGTCAATAACTATAAACGGTCTGACAAAATGTGACATACTCAGCTTCATAGGAGCCAAGCTCAATTAAGCAAGAGGGAACCTGTTTTGCTCTTATTTGAGAACAGCAGGAAGAGAACAGGAGGTGGAGAGCTGTAACATGCTCCTGTCTGGGGACAGGAGCACAGCATGGGGAAGAGGGAAGCTGAAGGACTGGTATTATGATGTACGAATTTTCTGAGCTGTGCAGTTATTCGCTGACCTTTTCCACCAAAGCTTCACTGTCATTAAAGGACACCCAGTTGGGATGTGTAGTGAGGCAAATCTATTCTCAGACTCAGGGGACTGTGCTTCTTATGAGCATCATCCTTATATTCTGCTCAATATATTTAAAGCAGTGGTGATTAAAGCCACCAAAAATAAAGCTACCACACATTCCACTGTGTGATGTTACCTATCCTTAAGTTTGGGAGCCCTACAGGGACATTTCAAACTCACCAGAAATTATATCTACAGGGAAGTCATAGGATTTCACTGAAATTCATGTTTTTACGGGCTTTTGAACCACACTGTAGAATTTAGTAGGGACCCTCCTCTGCAGAGTGGGGCAGTGGAGGTGGCACTGACATGACATACTGCAGCTGTCTCAGGGAGAGAAACGCTTGCTTTACCAGCATTACGGGCATCGCAGGCTGGCATTACTGAATCTGCCAGAGATGTTTCTGGACCCAAGAAAAATGTATGTGTTCTCTTCCTGCTTGACAGCACGCTGTGCTGAAAGTTTCAGGGCAGCAATGGTTGCGACTAAAAGTGTCACAGAATTGGGGCTTATGGAGATGCTCAGCCAGAGGCAGGGTTTGGTGCAGATGGCAGCTGGCTAAGCGAGAGGGGCCCCCAAAGCTGCGGTAACGTCTTTCATCATGGGTACAGGAATAGCTATTTTCAGATGACAAGAGAACTTGTCAAGGCAGCTTCAGCAACAGAGGATTTACAGGATGGAGGAAGTCTTGGTGCGGCTGAGGACCAGGCTTTACCTGTGCTGAGGAAAGGAGGAGGATGTATTCAGCATGATGGAAAGAAAAAGGAACAGGCTGTTGCCTAAACATGCTCATTTTGTCCCAGGTAGGCGTGCCAACTGAGTGGCACTGGGTGCTGGGCAGAGCAGGGCAGAGTTTTGAGGGATGTACCTGGGGCTGATGCCACATACCCTCCGTGGGGTGGGGAATGCACTGTCTTCATCTCCAAGTCCAGGTCCAAACCCAGAGAGCAGTCCAGCCCTGCCTAAGTGTTATAAAGAAGGCAGTGCAGCTCCTTCATTGTAGCAGGATTTTGGGTAAGAAACAAAAAAAGCCTCACTTTTTCTTTGGCTCTGGAAAGCAGGCTGCCCATGTGAAAGGAGAGTGGGGCTGGGGGTCTCACTTAGGCTCCCTCCTGCGGGCACACAGCACTGCCAGGGAGCAGGTAGTCCCGAGTACGTGAGCTCAGCGGCACTGGGGAAAGAAGTGGGAAGTGGGAAGCAATCAAAGTGATCTTGAAGGCCAATAATTCTTGGTTTTGTTACAAGAGGATGCTGCTTTTCAGCCATTCGGTGAAACAGCCTGTGTTACCCTACTGAGTGTAAACAATATCGAGTATACAGTGGCTGCATGCTTTTCGCCTTTAGAGCCATTGCACTGAACTTACTCATTATAGTTTTGTAAAGAGTGTGAAAGAAAAGTACTGCACAAAGTGGAAATCCATTCCTCTTAGTGCAGCAGGTGTGATAAGGTCTGCACTGGCAAGCCACGGGTGGTGGTTCATTTTTTCCATATGG
Organism: Oceanodroma leucorhoa; assembly: GCA_030449065.1. NCBI lineage: Eukaryota > Metazoa > Chordata > Aves > Procellariiformes > Oceanodroma > Oceanodroma leucorhoa. Next base: position 3,869,507 of record JASVER010000069.1, read on the forward strand.
CAAGTGAAAATAAGTCCTACTACTTTGGACTGGGGGAAAATTAAGAAAGGGTAACAATTAAATGGCTATCTCCTGAACCTTCAACATGTCCTTCAAACATCTGGAAGTTTCATCCTCAGTGGAAAAACAAGTAGCCAAAGAGGCAGCAATCCAGGGACACAGTCCCCTGATCACCTTTACTGAACTGGGTGCTTTTTGCCCAAGCAAATAAACATTACTGAAGTCAGCATGACAACTCTCAAGAATAAACTTTGCCCTCATACAGGAAGAGACTGGCAGATAAATTTGGATTTTAGACAAACTTTTGCTACCTCCCATTCATTAAAACAATTTTTGTAAACCAAAAGGAGACAGAGATGAGATGTGGTATTGTGTGCTCATGAAAGATACAAAACAGGCTCTTATTTCTGATACTAAATTGCAGTAATTTGTTACACTGAATGCCTTTGAGAAAACTTCAAAATCTAAAGGATTAAAACTGAGGCAAACTTTCTGACAGCTGCTGCTATCAGTAATGGCTGAGTCAACCAATAGCAGTATGTGGTGCTTTTGGGGGAAGATAACTTTAACCTGCACTGAAAAACAAATCTCCAGAACGGAGGAGGAAAAAAAAGTCCTTACTGATTTTTCACGCTGCCACAGCATGTGAAGAACCCCGCTGAATAAAACTAGCGGATGCAGTGGGAAAGAGTTCATACCTGCTGCAGAAAGGAACAGAAATTCATACCCAGTGCTCAGCTTATCCAAAGTGCTGAGTGGGTTAGGTCATTAATAATTACCACTACACACCAAGGAAATAATTGCCCCTGTTAGCACATGGTTTAGGAGGCTTTTCTTTTTTATACCGTGAAGGATATGACGTGAAAGGTACTTTTTAGGCAGAGCTTTGATGAGGGGTTGGGAGAATCCTGAAGCACCCCCAAAATAACAGGAGGACTAAAATAAGGCTGGAGGAGCGGGGAAGGAGCGGGATGTTTTCAGACTCACTGCAGCTCTCCGGCAATGTGCTCTGCTCCAGTCTACAATTATGCACAGTAGTGCAATTCTGTCACCCACCACTTTCCCATTCCCCAGCACGTACAGCATACCAATTACCTGTTGTGGTGACAGCCATAATAAATTTACTGCCACTTTAAGGAAAAAGGCATCAGACAAAGGTTGTCAGTAAAAGTCCGTGAAAAAGGCAAGGGAATTTGAAGCTTGGGAGTTTTTGTTAGGTCTCTTTCTTCCCCCACTCCCTGCTCCCATCACTTTCTAGACATACATACACATATTTAAAAATACGCACACTTTTTTCTGTCTGTTATCAGACATTTCAACAACACTGTTAACAGCGTGAGCCCCGCAGGGCTAAATTGGGTGAGACAATGAGACAATTGGTCTACTGGTGCAAACTGGAGCAGTTCTGTTGAAATCAATGGGCGTGTTTCCATTCACACCTGCTGAGCCTTTCTTTCCTCTAGAACTGACCCTCTCATTTCGTACCTCCCAAAGTGAGCGAAAGCGAGCAGGGGTTTTCTGACCTGCCCTGGGAGACCCTGCAAGCAGAGGCACAATAAAAGACGTGGCTCCCACTGTTAATGATTAACTGGCGAGCCCATCGCTTTTGGTGTTGGCGTCGCTGCCTGCTTGTACAGTGCCCTTGTGCAATGTGGCTTCTGAGGGGCTCACGCAGCTTAATGACTTCATATTTGCATTTTGGCGGCAGTAACAAGCGTTAAGCCAGGAGGGCTCAGTCCCCAGGGCGCCGCACAAACGTGGCCTGGGGACTCAAGTTGCAGAATACCTTCTCTGTCATACCCACAGCTCTGCAAAAATTATCCAGTCTTCACTGACAAGCAGTCGTCTTAGCTGTCAAACTCTGCCTCACATGTTCAGCACTCAAAATTAAAAATCTTAAATAAAAGGGTATTTTAGGAAGCTAAATGTATTCTAGAGATGAGAAAAGCTATTTTTACATATCTAATTAGTCACACTTGATAGTAATAATAGCATTACTTGGATTATGCTGTTATTAATATTATGCAAAATACTAGATATCAGTTGTGACATTATCTTTTCTTTTTTATCGCTAGACTAAAATTTCACCAAACAATAATTCGTCACATAAACTCTTTTTTTTCCAATTTTCTTTTTTTTTTAGTTTTACCTCTCTTATGTAAAGACATGAGTGCACCCATGCTAGAGGCGTAGAAAGGAGCAGAAATCCTGGCAGGAATCGAGATGCCAGACGAGGGCCCCACGCTGGCTGGAGAGCACCGAGCATGGCAGYTGGTGTTTTCTCAAAGACGTTAATTTGCAAATACCATTGCTCAGCGCTGACCCCCCAAAAAGGGCAGTGCATGCACTCACCGTCACTTTCATTACTGAGGACTCAGCCAGTTTAGCTGCGGGGAGGGGGGTGGCGATGCGCTGGAAACCTGCTGGGCTGGCAGAAGGGTGCCAGCCGACGGGGCGGGCAGCTCCGGGGCGCGCCGGCTTGCTCGGCRTGCGCGGGGCCGCAGCGCGCTGGAGGTGCCGGAGACACCAGCGAGTCCCGGCGTGGGCTGGGTGCCGGTGCCCTTCGCCGAAAGGCAGAGCGGCTGTTTGGGGCTGTCACACGAGCAGAGGTTTTATTCCTTGCCTTGGGCTAAGGGCTGAGGCTGTAGGACGCGGGTGCCGCCCGGCAGACATATCCCACTGGGGGTACATTCATCTACCTCCTCTTGTTTTTTTGGGCAATTTGGAAGCCCTCGGTGCAGGACCCAYGCAAAGGACACAGGGAGAAACTGTTTTGGCACCTGTTGCTCAGGCGGCGAGATGTCCTATGCCCGGGGAGAAGGTGCCTGCCCCAGGCAGGGGTGTCCCCGTTCCATGGGCACCCACCAGGGCCGGTGCCAGGGGTTGCATGCACAAACACCTGAATGGGAGCTAGGGACATTTCCTCTGGTCTTTAGACTCCAGCCTTTGAAACACCAGATCACATCAGTCCTCCGTGTCACACCACAGCATATATGTGGTAGCGCTGACTGGGGAGCTTCAACCAGATTTAATAACAGTGAGCTTTGGTTTTCATGGTGTTTAGTTAAGCATTCAGCCCTCTTTTATGCAAAAAATATCTCTCYTCTTTCTCAGAAATAATATTTGTTAGTTTAAATAGATATTTATGCCTTTGACCAAAGGTTTTAGTTGTATTTTTTTCTCCTTACTAAGGCCGCCTCCTGGCAAAGAGACATTCGTCCCACTTAGTGGGGTGGATCCCATCTCTCCCAAGCAGACGCTGATCTCCAAACAGGGTCCCATGGTCCAAAACCAAACTCTGTTGCTGACACCAGCTCCACAACCAGCTGTTGACAGGCAGTACCAGTGCCTTCCTCTTCCTCACTACCCTCTATCCTCTCTGACAGGACTGAGAACATCACCTGGGTCCCCATGCCCCTGGCTGTCAYCCCCAGAGGTCTGTAGCCMCCTTTGATACCCYCCAGGTTGCCCCAGCAGTATCACTGGTGCCCACATATAAGAACATCAGGGGGTACTTGTCAGAGGGTTGGACAAGCCTTGGCAGTGTCCCCACAACATCCCAGATCCAGGCCCTCAGCAAACTTCTGTAGACAACAGGTCAGGTTGSCAGGTGGTGCCTCTGTCCCCTGCAGCAGGGAGTCACCCACTACTGTTACTGCTTCCTCATGGTGGTCTTGCATGGTTCTGGGTCAGTTGGCCCAGATGCTTCTCTTGAAAGCATACCCAGCTCCTCCTCAGCCTTGAGGGCAGTAAACCTATGTCGTAGTTACAGACCTTCAGATAGAGCAGGAGCTTTCTTCTCAGTGCCAGGAGTCACCAGCTTCCATCCTTTGCTTTCCCCAAAAGTTGCACTTGCTGTTCTGCTGGGGACAGACTCTGCCTGCATCTCCACTGCAGCTGGGGTCTGGGGCTCTTGAAGCTGTTGTGTGTCTGAGAAGATCCTGACTATCTCTCTCAGTTCTGCTACATATTTATTTTCTTTTYTTTTTTTTTTTTAAATATGTGGGAGATGTTCTTGTCTTCTGCTGCGATTTCTTTATTACAAAGAGAGTGAMGAGGCAATTATTACCTTGGGTTCCTGCATGGTAGGAGAGCTTGCATATGCAGAAATCCCTTATTCAGCATAATCTTCTATCAACCTGAGCAAAAGGCGTTGGAAGCAAATTGGAATAAAGTTGTCTTTGTCTAGCTAGCATGTAGTTTTAGGAGGAAATTTATTTGCCTACAGGGAAAACAAAAGGTCAACATACCATTTAAAGTTGGTTGAAACCAYGTTTAAGCTCAAGATAGGACTGGTAGCTTCAACGGAAAAAATGTAGCTGAAAAAAGCATCTTCATCAGACAAACCAAATGTTCCATTTGACCTGAGCGTCCTTTTGGTGTGAAGCAGAGGTAAGGGAGGGGAGAGGTGGTAAATGATGAGATACAGTTCTACTAGGACTTTGTAAATTAAGGCAGAATGGGAGGATGGAGGACACAAAACACATTTTCTGCGAGGTATTTGGGAGTACTGCTAATATGAAATGTTCAACTCTCTGCCAAAAAAATGTTATTTACMTGACTGTTGAAGCCAAATATTTTATGACCAGCATTAATGCCCAACCCTGCGCTAACTCTCTGTGGAAAGTGTACCCCAAACATGCACAGGAATCTCTCCCTGGCTCTCTTACCATGGCTGAAAGACTGATCTTGATAACCTGTGCCTCACCATRGCTCACAGAGAGCATGGAAACAAAGCATGGTTGTATTATTTTCTTTACATGACAGCACAGGGACTCCAACAGATTTTTGGCTCTTTGAAAAGAGGACCTAAAACAAATTTGTGGACTGACTGAAATTAYGGTTTGGGCAGGGTGAAGGAGACACAAGGAGGACGCAAGGCAGGAGCAGAGTTGTCGGGCCCTGTATCCGTGTTGCTCCGAGTGGATGAAGTACGTTGGGTACGTTTGTTAGTTGCACAAGAAGGTCATAGCTTTGCTCCTTTTCAAAAGACAAGGAACGACTGCAAGAGCTGACATACTTATCTCTGTGGGACTGATCCTGCTACCTGAAAAATTCAACCAGTTGTGTCTAAGAATTAATTGAACAAAATCAGATTAACTGGAAAGCATGCAAATGCTTTATAGCAAAGGGAGAAAAGTATCTGGACTCACTCTCAGGCACTGCATATTCAGAAATACATTACGAGCTATCCGCTTGGCAAGCAGAATAGCTGGGTAGCCTCAGATAACCCTGCGGGGCATGCCAGCCCCTGGTTGGAAAAGAGCTCAACCCTGCTTAAAGGTCCGTAGGGTCCTTGTTGTCTCAGGTTTTGCCCAGGCGGCTAACCAAGTTCTGCACATCGTGTGGCTGCGAACGTGCAGGGCTCCGGCGTGGCCTCACCCCCGGTGCTGTCCGTGCCCGTGCCGCCTCACCGGCAGCATGACTGCGGCTTCATTCAGCGCTATTTGTACGTGCCGTCTGACGTCTGTGTGACCGGCTGCGTGATATGCACCATGGCTGGCCTGGGAGGGCTGGAGCTGGCAGCTCTCCACGGGTCTGATCCACCAGGTGAGAAAAGACACCTTGTGGTACTCCYGCAATGCGTGCGTTTTCCTGTGTTTCTGCTGGATGCTGAGAATGGACCGTCGTACCTGAACATTGGTGCAAGGCGTACAGCACCTTCAACATCTAAAACGTTTCCTTTCCTCATGTCCGGACTTAGTCTGCCACCAAGCCTGTCCGTGTCTCAATCCCAGCCAGTAGTACGCATGTAAAGATTTACCGCCTCCTTGCTAGTCTTGCACAGCAACAGTCCCGAGTTCTGCCAGTGTGAGGGACTAGTTTTGGAGCAGCAAGGGAGGAAACCATGGCATGTATTTTCCCCACGGAACTGCTGGAGTCTCACTACAGACCCCACACGTGCCTTGCTTGTGCAACACGGGCTCGGGCGGTGGTTTGAGTTGGAGCTCCCTTGTTTTGGGGACAGAACTRGAGAGCTGCATGGTTATAGGAATATTTGTTAGGAGACTGTAACCCCCCAAGTGATCACAAAGGGCTRTCAACAGAAAGACACAGCCTAATCCCAAGGCTTCATCACAGGCTACAAAGGCCCTTTCCTTTTCCTCTCGGTTCTAGGCAGAGAGCCCATAGGTATATAAAATGTCACAGGGTCATGACCCTTCCATGACAACTTGGAATTCACACAAGGCTAGACTATAAAAGCAGTATTTCAAAGACTTGACCTGCCTAAGGTGCCAAGGGAGCCTKACAGAATTACTGAGGACAACACAGTTTCTCTCTCTACCTTGGCAAAGATTTTAGAAGATCCTTAGCACCAATTTTATCCACCCAGAGTTGGCATACCATCCAAAAATCACACACACTTGTGAAGACACAATGCTGTCCATAAGGAGGAGGAAGTCTGTTCAAGGAACAAACCTCTCTGAGCTCTGTTCTACAGCCTCCCAAGACTCAGTCACAACTGAGAATGAAAAAATAACCAGTTACAAAAATTTATCTCATAATCTTCTCACCCTTGAGACTGCTATTGCTTTACATTTCCTCGTTCTGGTCTGCCACCGCCAACTTGTTACTGCATCAGTATGGGCAGTGCCTGCTTTGCAAAACTGGCACGAAGGGTTCAAGGTTGCCACCCAGCCATCCTGACAGCTACATTTGTGGTTTTGCCTGGCTGGCACAGTAAGCACCCACTGCCATCCCGCTGATAGGTGCGGCGACCTGAACTTTTATCACGCCGGGGACAGAGAACTGCTCATCTTAAAGCAACCAGTTTGCAGCAAGCTGCTCTGCCTGCGGCTGCAAGGAGCGGTGTGCCTCGGAGGGCAGGAAGGTGTCGGGCTAGTGTGAATCCACACGTCATGGTGTTATCTCTGTTCCTCTTCRTCGAACCACCACTGTCGCTTCTGGCTTGCAATAGCTGGAAATTTGGTCTCCTGTTATTTTTAATACAGGTTGTCTTGCTCTTCTACTAGAGGATCAAAGAGAGGATGTCTCAAATAAAGTGATCAGCCTGCCTCCTAATAAGCAGGTGCCAGCACTGGGTAACAACTTGGAAATGAAACATTTCCTTTCAGGGGCAGTAATGTGTGCGGGTATGCCTTCGTCCACAATGATTTCCTTACAGAAGCTACCACACGAAGCACAATTCATTGAGTGGGTTCATTTTATTTTGCTCGACAGTATCTCCCTTTTTTGTTAAAATTACAGGATACATCCTCTGCTCCTCCTCCACTTGAAATGCCATGATGTAACTTTTTCTGTTGTTGTCCTAGTGACTMAAATACTTGGTAATCCCTTGCCACTGATCCAGGGAGTATGCTTGGAGTACAGGAGAAGGGCTGGTGGCATTGGCYGGTGCTTTCACAGCACATGCTTGTATCTTCAAGGCACAGGAATACACCAATGCCATGTATCAAAATGCTGGTAAGATTAACATTTTGTTTGCCTGACCACTGAAGGTTTTGAGTCCCTGCAGCATCAGTAGGATATGGAAGTTCTTTGAAACTTGTCCAGAGGTTATGTTCCTAAATTTGATTAAAAAAGCAACACTCTTCTAATAATGGCTGGAACCATTACGGTAATCGTACTTTTCTGTAGGCCCTTCAAATTTGTTAAACATGAATTTAAATAGATTTGTGGGAAAGTCTAAGAAAGACCTGTTTTGATGCCTGTCTGGATTGATAGTCTCACTTGGCATGTGCCCTCCAAAGCCAGGACCGTGTTTACGCTGCTAAGCATATGTGCTTTAAAAGCAATTCTGGAGGTGTGGCAAATTTTGCATTTCCCTCCCATCCATTCCTGGCTCTGTGCCCACCACATAACTCTGCAGCTCGGGCTTTGACCTGAGAGGTGGTACGGGAGATGCTGGCCACTTCRCTATCCCTTGAGACTTTCCATGAAGGTGGAGGATGAACCATCACTTTTATCTGTAATCCCGGGCTGAAGGATTACATTCTGCCTGCCTAAATGCCGACCTCCACAGCTTTAATTAGATATGATTTCCCTCCTCCTGTCTCAGCAGTTAAGCTAGGCTTAGCTAGGCTCGCTGTCCACAGCGACACAACGGCAGCGTTTCGCATCAGAGACGACCACAGGTAGCRCGGCGGGCACAGCAGCTCCTCCGAGGTGCTCACCGACCCACGCGTGGATGCTTGCTGCCCACTTAGGCGCGCGGCATCACGGTACGCCCGTGTGCTTACAGAGCAGAGCTTCGCCTCCGCGCAGGTGGTGAGCTTCTGGTGCAGACGAGTAGTAGGTATGCCTAGCTGAATTCTGGAGGCCATCTTTTATCCTGGTCAGATCTCATAAATCTAACATAATTTCAGMTCTGGCATCACAAGGGCATCTGTTTTCCTGGGTCTTCAACATGATGGCCTTTGTATTTGCATTCCCARTATTATAATTGACACACCTGTAGTCACACGCAGGCTGTACTTGGCATCTTGCACCTCACAGCTACTAAGAGCTATTTCCTTTACTGTAGCATAGCTTTTTAGGAGGTTACGTTGGTTCTTAGCTAGGGAATTAACATGGGACTGCCTAAAATTGTACTGATGTCGAGGCAGTCTGTTCCTGTCTTTGAGCATCTTCAGACACACTTTTTAACTTACTCGCAAGCACATTGGTTGCTTTCCCCATTATGCCAAGAGGAACATGTTTTTTTGGGAGCTGGAGAACAGCAAAGACTGCTAGGAGGAGGCTGTAAGGGTGTTGACATTTTTGTTAAATGCAGCTTGCTGTTGGGATGATAAAGGTGGGAAGTTACTGATAGAATCTTCCATTTTAGTGTTTCACTTACCGCCCAAAGAGCAGTGGTTTCATGCAACTATTTACTACACCAGAGAACCAAGTAGATTAAACCAACACCTTACATCAACAAAGGACTAACTTTCCTTACCCTGAATAATTTTATTCTCGTGCATTTCCTTTTTAGTATTGATCATTAGAAGCTCACAGAAGCTCCTTCTGCCAAAAGAGGGAAGATAGATCTTTTTTATGAAGAGGCTGCAGTTCATTATTTCGTTGAGGGTACAGACCTCCTGTTATTCAAAGGAAAAGTACTCGTCAATAATCAGAGTTTATTTTTTCTGTGAATATACTTACTGGTGCTGGCAGAAAGCCAGTCTCCTCCAAGAAAACTTACAGTCAGCTCCTTCACATGGAGAAGTGACACTTTACTGTGTGACTAATTAATTTCCTAATTAGCAGCTGGCAAGCTATTATTATTTTTAATTAACTGATCCACCTAGGCTCATTCTAAAACAAGCAACTGTTTATCATTAATATGAAAGTTATACCCTGATATTTATATGTTAAGCCCAGCTAATATAAAAGGCGAACCCTACAAGAGCTGTGCAAGGCCTGTGCACGACTGACTGTCTATGCTTGCATGCAAGTGTTTGTGTGCAAATGACTTCACACGGATATAACCCTGACCTGCACACATCCCCGATTCCAACGTGCATTTTTCAGTATGGCTTTCAGCTCATGTATTTTCTGAATGTTTCTTGCAGGTGGTTCAATATCTGTGTAGGTATAAATCAAGCTATGGGTGTAGTTTTGCCCAGGAATGCCTGTATGTTCTCTTTATCTGTTTATTAAATGTAAAACAGTCTAAGGTAAGTTTTGCTTTATGGCACGTGAACAATTGTGTAAACAAGTATTTGCCGATTTGAAAGCAGACTGAGGAGCTTGGTTGAATTCAATCAGTTGGTCCCAACAGACTCTGTTTATGCAGCTGTGGCTTTTTGCAAACTTGCTGCGTCATATAAGTACCATACAAATATAACTTACTGAGAAGTATGAGGGGCCATAAGTCCTGGAGCAACTGAAAAGATATTAATAGAAAAGTGGTCTACAACAGCCCAAGCTATATTAGACCAGGTCCGTGTTCGCCTGAAGCCTGGCAAGTGGAAAGTCTCTGGGAGATTTATTCCTATGGGGGAAAGGGCGGTGGGAGGAGGGGCAGGACTGGGTCCCTTATCAGAAGGAAAATAAATTCTTGAGAAGTAGCCATAGGAGATGGAAGACTAGACCCGCACACCAGCCCTGTCCACCGTTTGCTTTTTGTTTCCCTTGGCCTTTCGCAGTGTGGATGCTTCCTGAGGCTGGGGGGACTCGGTCTGTACCACCGCAGGAGGGAAGCACCCATCACCCGCGGAGCACCCAGWGGGGCCGGGGGACCGGGCGGTCTCCTCCAGACCCCAGAGACCGGCCAGAGGAGAGGGATGGCGGGTGACAAATGGAGACGTCTCCTTTCCCGCTAACCTCTGCCTGCCTGCCCAGCCTCATCCGTCCCCCGCCTGCTCGCCCCCGTCTGTCACACAGACCCCAGTCCGCTGGCCGGGCAGCGTGCCACCGCAAATTCAGTTGGGTCCCAACTGGGTCCTGAAGAGGCGTGGGGCTTCCCAGTGCAGCCTCAAGAGCCTACAAAAGCAGCTAGTGCTGGCTTGGGGAGTGGGAAGCGGGGGTAATCAATTGTGGGCTAAAACTTTCTGGTTTTACACAGTTTTTTAYCCTGAGGAGTTGCAGCTGGAGGGCCAGGAGTCACCTGGAGCAAGGTCTAGTTAGGAAGTTCACGATGAGCAGTGGTTGGAGCCCACCATATATGGACCTAGCTCCAAGTTGAGCCATACGGACGGTCTGTCCTAAACCTCTGGATGCTTTCCATCGGCATCAGACAGGCAGCGTGCTGGGCAATGCCAGGGCACTGCTGTCCAGCACGGAAAGGTCAGGCTTAAGTAACGCCAGGCTGAGACTTCTGCAGGGACGGCTTCACAGGAGGAAGTCATTAACCTTGGTGGTACTGGTGGTCTTCMCACCAGCTAATGGCACAGCTGTAAGGCTGTGCCTGGGGAAGGGGTGGCCGGCGAGGCTGAACCCCTGCGCCAGGCGCCTGTGCCAGCGTCCTCACCGTCCCCGCGCGGGGAAAGAGCTTTTCTTGCCCCTCCCGCCTCCCCGGGAAATGCTGCATAAGGGGTTTTACGTCTACCCAAAGCGCTTCATGAGATATGAGCAGCTCATTATTTTTAATGGCTCTGACATCATTATCAGGCAGGAATTTACCGAAAGCATAATGGGCTGTTGTTTGCCACGGCCTTTACCACTAACCCCGTGGTGTGTGCACACCCAGCCACATAACGCAAGCGATTGCACGGTCTCCGTCTTCACCTTAGGGCTACAGTCCACATTTTTTAAACCACCCACTGCTTCAGTGTCCGGAACTTGTACTGGAAACATCATTTGCTGGCCAAGCATCTTCTTAGTGGGTGTTATGGAAATACCAGATTCTTCAGTGGCTGAGAAAAGAGGAGAATTTTCTTCYTTCTCATACCAGAAATACCAGAAGACATTGAAATTTTCAGTGGATCAGTAGACGCAAAAATATTTTTTCTTCTTTTTTGTTTGTTTATTTTTAAACTAATGTCCCTAATCTTCCAGCCTGAACCAATTTTCAACCTGTTTAATTTTTTTATTAATAAAATGAAATATTCCCAAGTCTATTTACTGTAATCAAAATCAGAATACAGATTTGCATTTGGGTGGTACTTTTAATCTGTTTTTCTCCTTATATAATGACACATATCCTYGTTCAATTAGGTGACTCATCATACACTTCACCAGCACTGCACTCTGAAAAACAGAGCAAAATGCATTCCTAACAATTAAATACTTCTTTAAAAAGTTATAATCAATCAAGATTGATAGAAAGAAACAAGGTTAAGCCCCATTTATGTCATTTAAAATGATAGCGTGGTCTATTTCACTGCAGCACTCATTTTAAAAATGGCAGCACGGTTTGTGATTCATACCCATACCCCCCTGTCACATAATCACATGTTTAATTCCATTTAGCCACCTACATACACCGGCTTGTTTTTCACCTTTATTGTTTGCTCTTTTATGCTTCACCAAGGCTAATGTGGTCCCAGAGCTCTTACAAAGTAGCAAAAAAGACAAGTCTGATTTATTTATTTATTTATATAAATAAATGTATAGGCTGCCAGTTGTTTCTGAAGTTTGATGCATGGTTAGCCTGCTAATATGTAGCCAGAAAAATCTACCTCTATCTATGCACGGCAGACCTCTCTGACAGGAGGGATGCGTTTCACGGACGCTGCACGGGACAGCGCAAGACGGAGATTTGGATGCACTTACTTACTTACTTTCCAGTCCTCTCCCGGTGCACGGGGACCTGCAGCCACAGCCAGGTCGTACACGTGGCAAATCCCAGGATGGCAGCTCTGTCTCACAACCAGCCAAGTTACCATCAGCCTGCTGAGTCAGTTTGGCTCTCCTGTGCAAGTGGGATCCMGAAGCTGTCTGGTGGGAATACTCTTCCATGAAAGAATAAGGCCTGCCTGCCTAAAGACCGGGCACCAGGAGAAGGTTGTTACCCAAACCCAGGAGACTGGATATTGTCATTCTCAATTTCAGCCCCTCCAACACCTCAAGCCAAACCGTGTAGGCCTTGGAAATCTAGACTTGGCCTTTAGTTTTAAACAGTATGAGAAATCGGAGCACTGGGCTGATATTCCTGTGTTGCTCTCAACAGAGCAATCGGAGGGTGCTGCACAGTGCAYCGTCCAGCGACCGTGGACTCACTTCCAGGTGCAAGGTATTGCAAGCATCAGGCCCTTGGGACAGAAAAACGTGGACCTTTGTGGCATAGCTGTGTAGCTAGTAGAAAGGGAGGCAGCTTTTAGTTTGCAGTAACATGAAAAGAAGTGCTTCTGCAACTTTCAGATTTATGTATCCACTATGTGTAAGGAATTGAGAGGGACAATGTGTGATGTCAGTTAGAGATTTGCCCAAAGAAAGGTGGAATAAAAGTCAGATCCAGCCGTAAGGATTTGACCTACAGGATGAAAAGTATTGCAGAGCCGTGACAAGTTCAACAGGTGATTCCTGGATATAATTAAGATGTTTACTTAAATATAATAGCTCATTCTTATCTTTAAGCAGTCGATGAAGAAACAACCATTCAACACTGTAAAGAATCCAGAGGATGAATAATGTTAGGGTTAATCTTGTGTGGAGGAAGGTGCCAAAATGTTAACAAATATAAAAATTACAGATATCAGAGCAGCTCGGGAGATCTGCAGAACGGATTCCAGCAATCCTGTCTGGACTGGTCTGCCGCAGAAATAATGCTGGAGATTTCTCCCCACTGTTAGACAGATCCTATTTGAGCGACTTACTTGTTTATGCCTTGTCTAATGAATTGACATGTTATTCAGATTCAAGATGTAGGAATTAATTGTATTCTTTCCTGGGTGCATTCACTGAATCTGATTTAACCCGTGGGTTGCTCTTGAGTAGTGTCTTTGGCTTATTGCTCTCCCTTTTCCTGTGGCATTGCTTCCCCAAGGCTGGCTGTGGCTTGTGGTCAGGGACTGCCAGCTTGGGACCCATACAGCGTGGGAGGAATGAATGGCAGTGAGCCGACAGCACCGGTCGAGCATCACGCTGCGGATGAACAGAGTTCCCAAACTTTCTCTGATGCACAAATTTTCATGTTTGGAAGAAAGGATTGTCAAAAAGCGAATAACAGGGGTTCGAGTTAGTGAAGCCGATAAACTCATCACACTTATTCACAAAGCGTTAGTGACTTACTGTGCTGTCACATGCTAGAGATTTGTGCAGCCGCCTATTAATAAGGATTATTAGAGTCAGACATCAAACTCTAGTTATCATTCATACCCAAATTCTCAGAGTAGAAATATCACAGCACTRAAGTACTACTTAATCTCTGGAGCTTTATTCTAATTAGTCAAATGTTAACCTCACCTCTAACTTACTCTCTTTTGGCAACACCATGTAACATAGATTAAACTTACTTGGTTAAAGCCTAAATAAGTCTTCTTCTGTGAACCACAGGAAGTTAGATCAAAACATTCAGTTGTAACATTCTTAACATTTGTATTTTCCATAACATGAGGAGAAATAATATGAACCTCAGCAAACAGTTCTAATAACTCAAACTCATAATGCTTCTCGGGGAGAAACTTTTGACAAACAAGAGTAGCTGACAAATTTTCCCCAAACTGGCTGCAGTGAGGTTTATTCCTGTTAAAATACATCAAGCGAAACTGATCAAATCAGGCTGTTTGCTCGGCTCGTGACTGATGGAAAGATTTTCTGTTCTTACCCGAGTAATTCTGTAAATTTCGCTATGAGTGAAACTAAATTGTGCATCAGTGGAGGTGGTAGGAACGCTAAAGGTCAGTGTTTAAATTCAGSAGCTGCCTAATCTATGGTGCATCTAGAAATCAGCCCACCTTGCAAAAGAAATGTGTCAGCAGACAAAAGGAAACAAAACCCCAGGAAGCAGAACATCTGCATTAAGAGACCACTTGAGAAGTGCCCAGCATGAGGATCACAGCTGGGCTGAAGAACAACCCAACAGCTGGAGAGGGAGTCTTCCCGGGTGGAAGGGCTCTTCACCCTGATTTCATCCCACTCCTTGCAAGTCATCATTGTGCTCAGGGGAGGATCTGTGTAACAGGCCACTTCTAGATCTTAATGGATGCTTTTATGTTAGTGCTGTTTGGATGAAACTCTGCACACCAGTGCAAACTGCGCAAAGTCAGTAAGGACTGCAATATTTTGCCCAAGATGCAAAGGGACATTTATAGGAGATGTTTACTCACTGGACTTTCATTACAAAACTAGGCTAAGGGARTAGCACAGAAAGTTGGAGACTGCTGGCACAGTTAGTCATCAGRTGCAGTTTTGAGCGTGAGAGTGGATGGCGGGACAGGAAGCATTACCTCCTGCTCTCTGCAGAGTATGCCTTCGGTGGTGCAGAAGGTGATCAGAATCACTGATTCTGATCAAATCACTGATCAGAAAAAGAGGAAGGAATGCTGAAGTTAACATAGATAGAGTGAGCAGAAATATTACCCTAATGAATTCATTTAAAACAAGAAACAACTACTTTGAAAGGAAAGAAATAAGAGATTTCCCTTGTATGAGCTTTAGGACATGTTTTGACACAACAGCGACAGGAGGATCAATTTAATAAACTCAGTGCAATGGGATAAAGACAACAACAGATGTTTAAAACTTAAACAGTAAGTGTCACAACTGAGAAGATATGTGAGAGCTGGAAGAGCTTTCATTGCTGCACTGCCATGCTTGACAATATTAACAACCAACCAACCATCCAAGAKATTGAACAAGAATAGAGCTGAAGTACCAAAACAGTGAGAGAAAGGTGTTAGAGCTTCTGAGGGAAGAAACCCCATGGGGATGCTGTGTGGAGGACTCTGTAGCAGAGAGGAGTGCCACGTCACAAAAGAAAAGTAATTAGAGAATCTGAGGAGAGTCAGAGAAGAATAAATCTACACTATGTACAGGTCAGAGAAACAGGTAAGTAGCTGAGAGAAATTAAGAAAAGTTTGAGCATTGCAATTCTARCAGCATGATACAGTTAAGAAAGGCCAAATATTTAAAAGAGAAATGGAAATCCAYCATCCAGAAGTATGTGTCACGGTTTAASCCCAGCCGGCAACCAAGCACCACCCAGCCGCTCACTCACTCCCCCCAGTGGGAGGGGGGAGAGAATCAGAAGGGTAATAGTGAGAAAACTCATGGGTTGGGATAAAGACAGTTTAATAGGGAAAGCAAAAACCGTGCACACAGCCACGCAAAACAAGGAATTCATTCACTRCTTCCCATGGGCAGGCGGGTGTTCAGCCATCTCCAGGAAAGCAGGGCTCCATCACGTGTAATAGTTACTTGGGAAGACAAACGCCATCGCTCCAAACGTCCCCCCACTTTCTTCTTCCTCCCCCAGCCTTATATGCTGAGCATGACGTCATATGGTGTGGGATATCCCTTTGGTCAGTAGGGGTCAGCTGTCCCAGCTGTGTCCCCTCCCAGCTCCTTGTGCTCCCCAAGCCTGCTCGCTAGTGGGGTGGGGTGAGGAGCAGAAAAGACCTTGACTCTGTGTAAGCACTGCTCAGCAGTAACGAAAACATCCCTGTGTTATCAACGCTGAGTCCAGCACAAATCCAAAACATAGCCCCATACTAGCCACTATGAAGAAATTTAATTCTATCCCAGCTAAAACCAGCACAGGATGGAAACACCTACCTCTGCTCAGACCTCCTCCTCTCTATCCAGCAGGGACCCGTTCAGGACACAGAGTCACGCCAGTGCTTCGGGTGTCAAGAGGCGCATCATGACGCACCAGATCTGCACATGCTGCACTACGGTAATCGTATTAGAGAACTGCATAGCCTAGACACTGTGTGTGGCAGGAAACTTTCTAAAGCACCCAGGAGGCAACCTGGCAAGCAGCTAGAAATCATCCCCAGTTATGAGAGCATGTAATGGAAGTGCCTGAAGCTTTTGACCTTTGGGCTACCCAAGGACTTGGAGCCCTGTTCGCCATGAGAAAATATCTACAGAGCCATCAGCTGTGAACTGCTCCGTGCGTATAACTGGGGTGCGCACCTGTTTGGTGTGAAACGGGCAGGGTAGCATCCTCTGGCAGCAAGAGCCGTTCGTTTGCCTTCAGGAAGTGCCTGGCCTCGACCTTCTTTGCTCTGTGGCAAAAGCGAGACTGTACGGTGGACCAAAGAAGCCCTAAGAAAATCTCCAAGAGGCATCTATTCAGATTTTACCTCATCATTACAGTATGATCCACTGCTATAGGAGGTAAATGCCCAGTTGATCTAAGTTCAGGGTACCATCTTGTTATCTTGCCGGTGCCTGTAATCCACACAATATTATTCCACCAGCCAGCTGGCAGAAAAAGACAGAAGAAGACACATTTTTTTCTCTCCCCAAATTCCAACTTTTCAATGTGATTTCTGCAGTTGTTTTTCAGCTCCCTCTGTAGAGGGAAGACTCTGAGTGTAATAATTACAGACCTTCTCTGAGCACTCTGACCTCCTAGAGCACAGAAAATACAACAGAGCATTCACTGATTTATCTGTACAAAGAGAAGCAACTGAGAATACATTCAGGCAAACCCCTTCCTATTTCCCCCTCTATAGTAACTTGGAGGAAGATTTTTTCCTACTCTGTATTTTTCTGCAGTGTGTGTTATCATCGCTAACTATATGGTGACCCACTATTTACGTCAGTAACTATCTCTGAGACCTTCGTGACTTTCACAACCTCCATGTAGGAATTTTATAGATCAAAACAGATTGTTCCAACTCTAGTGGGTTTCTGTTACATCAGAGGCCCATTGCCTTCCTCCCTTGTGCTTGCAACCACTAATTTGGTTAACAAGAAATGCTCAGCCATAAAATAGCCTGAAGAATAACGTTGTGTTTTTGCAAAAGTAGGGACCTGATGCACCGTTTTTTGTAAAATAACTTCCCAATCAACAGCTTTAGTAAGAAAAAACCTGTAATTACCAGTTACCCCTATACCCTTTTGAAAAGAAAGTTTGTATATGCCTATGTAAAATTCCTCAAAATTAGCTGATGACTCTGTGCACACCTTGTATGACACGTGGCTGTCCAACTAAGCAGTGTGCGGGAGCCTTAGCCTCTGCGCAGCCCCCAKGTTTACCACACCAGTTTACTCTAGATGTGCTCTGTGCAAGTAAGAAATACCGGACTTGGTGCAAGGGTGACTGGGTGTAATTCCTGAACCTGAGCTACCCAGAGGTTGTGTGGCGTGACCAAACAGGCGCTCTGGCTTTGGGCTCTGGTGGACCTGGGTACTGGGCAGCAGATACGGATGGTGTTTCCAAACTGGAATGTACAAACCTGTTAGCTAGCAAGGTGTTAGTGGTGATCAGCAAATTTAGGAGCCCTACCTATGTCACATAAGGAAAGGTCATATCTTTTRTCTGGTCCAGAGAGAAAAAAATTCAGTGTTTCTAAGCTGGTGTGTAGGGATAGCAAGTTAGCCCTTTTAGCACCGGTGGAGCCACAATTTTTAAACCCCCCATATTTTACTGGATCCTAGACATCTTTCCATGATGGCCAAAAAGGGCGTGTTTTTCCAGCCACATTTGCTCTGTGAAGTTATGGCAGAAGCAGTCCTAATYCTTATTAACAATCTTGTTCTGAAGCTAGGGTGCTTGACACCAGGTTAGCTGGCCATAAAGCACCTAGGTTTCTCCATATGCTTTACCTTGGCTAGCYAAGCATATTTTAAATCAGAGTGCCTATACACACCAGAGTCTCCAGACAAGCACAGAAACTTATATCCACCAGCCCTCTATCCCAGCACGGACAGGACCTCTTCCCTAAAGGAAAAAGTACATAAGGGATGTGATTACATGGTGATTGAAGTATAACATGCAATTATATGGCAGTTTTAGAGCTCTGTTGGGCAAGGATTCAATAACAAGATCATGTTGAGGAAAACATAATTTTGCTGCCTTCCTGTTCTGGAAGGGCGGGAGTGGGGCTTGAAATCAGAGCTTTCCTGGTTGAGAGCATTGCTGGGGATAAAGGCATCAGTGGCTTTGTGCCAGCATCCAGATCCTGACGGAAAAGCATGTAGTATTGTTGGGATTTACAAAGCACCCGAGCTGCAGGAAGGGGAGATGCCCCAGCCACTGGCCGCTGCTGCAGCCATCCTGGATTTCAGCCCTGGAAGCCGGCAGCCTCACACCCCGTTTGCCAAACCTGCACTGTGGCATGTGAAAACATGAAAAAATGCATTAGCCTCACAGACATAGCCACATGTGAAAAAGACTTGCAGGCAAAGGGCTTTTGATGCAGAAGATTTTAAATTGTCATTAATTACAGAGATGTTTTTTCTGTCTCCATTATATCCAGAGCTCATATTACAAGAGATAATYGCTTCTGAAGTGGATTTAGGCTGTAAAATTGTTATACTAAAAAGCAGTGCACTAATAAAATGCTTATTCTGGTACTCTGTACATTAGTGCCTTTTTGTAATAAGGAGTTGCTCTGTGCTCGGTGCTGATGTATATAATTTTTTTAGGAAAGGATTTAGTAACTGGTTCCCAAGGAGTTGTGATCATTTTCTGTTTTCTGCTGTGACCTTTCTGTCATTCCACCAGTTGAGTCTTCTCTCAATGGTGTGACTATATTGTGTCCAAGCTGCACTGCAGGAGAAGGATAAATAGTTGTTCTGGTTAATACGAATGGAAATGCATGGGATTTTCTAATTACATAGAAGATTTGCTTTATCATCTTTCTCCAGGCAAAAAAAACCTCCTTAGGAACATGACTTATATTGCAGGCAAGAAGGAGTGGTTTATGGCCAATAGCTCCCCACCATTTACAGTGGTGTCCATTGTGGAACAAACAAAAAACATGAAATTGTTGCTCCCAGTGTCTCAGAACAGTGCAAATGTGGCATTAGGTCTCAGCTGAGCCCTCAGTGGTACTTGGGCCTCAAATCCAGCAATGCATAAAAATAAATGTCACTTAAGCTGGGAAAGTAGGAGAAGGAGAAGGAGGAGAAGAAGGAACTATTTGTGTAGCCATTGAGGAATGTTACCATGATGCAATTAATCAGATGCATCTCTCTTGAACTTCAGTCGGAGGAGTATTTTTAAAGGAACTAAAAAATGCTGTAGAAGATATGGGCAGTAGGAAACGTGCTGCATATTTGATAAGAACAGGGAGTGTACTCAACCTAAAAAACCATCCAATCTTTCATCTTCCCTGAACAAGAACTAAAGCAGGCACTATTATTTTAATCGTTTTTTTGAACTCTTGTTAGCACTGAATAAATATGTATTTCTAAAGACTGTGAAGTAACTATCAAGCTGGCATCTCCTATGAGGAATGACTTCAATGTACAAGCACAGCCTCCTCTACCTCTCCTTCACCCACTGCTGCTCCATGCTAAACCCAGCCCTGGACCCCTCAGCATGTGTTGTGCACACCTTCTTTCTTATGCCAAAACACAGCATCACATTGAGACATTAGCACAAACTGGGCCAGAAAAAGGATTTTTCTGGACAGGCTGATGATTAGCCCTAACTAAACTGCCTAGGTTTTGAGGTTCCTGGCCACGTCTTCTGCTCTCAAAGTCCTGTGCAGACCACTGTACGCCGTTAACTTCAATGCGGCCAGTGAGTTTCCCGCGTCCCCTGGCTCCTGCCCCCATTGCAGTGTCCTTGCCAGTTGTAGGGGCTGGTGTTTTCTTGTGTCATTTATGTTGGAGTTCCTAGACTGCTTACCATGCTGCTATTTATTTGCCAGAGCTGGAATAATTGCAGTCCCAGCTGACCCAAAAGTTTCATTGGAAACATCTCCGCTCCAGCTCGGTCCTCGGTGAAGAACATGTGCAACAGGTAGAATTCATAAGCAAGTGACGTGAAGCTCCCACAGAAACCACAGGTGCTTTTTGGGATACATTGTAGAGTCTGCTCAGTGAGGAAACCAGTGCTGAATATAGCAACAAATTGCTGCTTAATGAGTAAGACTTCATGCGGCAGAAAAGCTTCCTCCGACTTCATTGGCATAAACACTCAAGGTGTAGGAAGCCTTGCAATGGAGAGGGTGAGGATGGTGGGGCGGCAGGGTGGGGCTGGGGGGCGCGGTCTGGGAGTAAATAGTCTTAATTTAGTGTCAAGCAGATCCTTCAATATTTTCAGAACCTGAACAAGATCATGTATTTTCACACAAGGACAGGAAAATGCCTAAGTCTGAAACAGTCTTTTCAATGTGGCAAATGCGGTGGAATGAAATGTGTTTACTGCAAATGATTCCTATAGGAAATAAACACATTTCTGTAGGAATGAAGTGATATTGCAAATAATTGCTACAGGAAGACACATACAGAGCAAATGATTATGAATGGCATGATTCATTGAAGGAAAAAAAAATAAAGGTGAAGAAGTTTCCAGGAGATCTTGTGAGAGAAAGACTATCTTCTTGCATTTGGAAAATAAATGCTAAAGRTGCTAAAGATGAGACGAAACCACTGCTGCTGGTGTTCATGATGCAGTTGGCTAATGGCTTGGGAAATGTCAATTCTTGCAGGTTAGAGTAGAACTGGGGGTTAAATTTTCTCTTCATTGGGGCCGTCTGTGCAGGGAAGGTGAGGTTACGAGTCTGCGCTGCCCCGCAGTGCCTGACGTCCCTGCAGACGTCGATGTCCTCCCATGCTCTCTCAGAGAGTTTGGTCTGTTTGGCTTCAGTTGGTATGCGATGCAAATTGGCAGCGCTCGTTCCTCGTCTGTGTGTAGTTGCAGGCTGAAATAATACCATACAGGCCTGAAAAACAGGAAACCTAATTACTGGAATGTTGCAATTAATATAATAGGGTGATTGAGAGTGCAACTGCTAAACAATTAGATAATGGGCCAATAAGGAGGATGTCTGGAGTCCATCAAAGAACTATCTGAGGCCTACACAAGACACCTGTGGTATTTTATGACAGAGACATCCAAATATAGTACTCAAAGATGTACGGTATGAGCTGAACACATGGTGCTGCTAATGACGGGTGCTGGAGTACATGCTTAGCATACGGATAAAATAATTACCCAGCTAAATGCATGACAGAGGGTAACAACAAAAGGCATGATGCAAAGCATAAGGGATTGACTAAACCCAAGTCCTGGTGATGTGGACTGCCTCCGTGGCTTTCACCTCACTTATCAGCGCCCGGGTGCCGCAGGGAGCTCGGGCGCCGCTGGCCATCGCTGCCCGGTGCGTGGGTAGCTGGCTCCCAGCCTCGCCAGTGGGCACGCATGAGCCCAGCCAAAAAAACTCAAAAAAACCTGCAGCTTTGAGTGCCTCCCCCGGAAAGCGCCTGGGGAGGGGAGGGGAGGGTGGGGAGGGGAAGGGAAGGGAGGGGAAGGGAGGGAGCCGCCGTCCTGCCACTGAGCTGACACAATTAGTCACTGCCGCGACAGCTCATCTCTGCCGGTGGGTGTGAGAGGGAAAAAAGACGAGAGCTTGAGAGGAGGCAGGGGAGGAGTGGATTGGGAAAACACACGAAGGCAGAGCTGTACACAGCCAGACAGGGTTAATCCCAGCGGGGTTTACGATTCTCCCCCCTCCTGCACCCCCAGAAACTTCAGAAAACTCAGGTTGACTACGTCAATGCACACGCGCAACGAAGAGTTATTTATGCAGGGGCAGCGGGAGGGAGTTTCTGCACCGACACGAGTGCTGCTGTCAGAGCCAGAGCCGCCGGGGCACGCCCGTGYCACGTCCCCGGGGGCTGCAGCCTACCCGTGGGGTTTTTGCCGAAAACAGGAGCTCGGGGTGCACTAAAGCGGCAGGGCATTTTCTGCCAGCGAAGTAGCTTTCTCTTCTAAAAAAAAAAAAAAAGATAAATGAAGGTGTAGCTTGATGAACCCCAAAGCTGTCCGGGCGAAGAGGCTTGCCCCGGACCCTAGCAGACCAACCACTGGCCTTGGGGGCTGAGGGTCCAAATTCTTACTCTGAGCATGTTAGGCTGTCACTTTCTTTCCTCCCGAAGGTGCTCCTCACTGCGCGGATGATTCAGTACTCGGCGGATGGCAGCGTGGCAGGCTGGGCAGACGGATGGCTCGGGGCATTCACCCGAGGCACGAGCACCGAGTTCAGACCCGCGCTCCAACTGACAGGTGCCGACACAGAGCGAGGCTGCTCCGCTTCTGCACCGTGGTCCGCTCGCCCTTCCCTCCCTTTTCCCTGCAAAGCTTTAACTTTTCAATGGTTCATCCTCCTGCGGAGCAGGAAGACGTCTGGAAAGCTGGAAGAAATACACAGAATGTGATCAGCACCTATTTTAGAGGGTTTATGTTCCAGTGGGGAAAACTCAGATGAGATACAAAAGTCTCAGTAAATTGCATTTCATGAAAGAAAGGTAGTCGCCTTAAAATGCTTTTCAGGATCAGTGAAATYAAGTAAGAAGAAAGAATTCAAGGAGCAGTGCTTAATTTTAAAACACATTACATTACACTTAGTCTGTCACCAGCCTTTCTCACTGAAGGGTTAAAACACTTTTTATGAGAGGAAGAAGGTTAACACAATTTATATTAGTAATTATGATTATTATGGCAGAGAAATCAGGGCAAGTATTTTTATTCATGCCCACATTCTGGCAATGTCAATTTACTTTTCTAGTGCCTGTGGGTCCCTGCTGAAGCACGGTAAATGATATTATCAGCCATGCCTCAGCAAATCAGTACCGTGCACACAAAAGTGGCATGCTGGCAGGCCAGCAGCAGCACAAAGAGAGCCCAAGYGGGATAGCAGGAAGAGCCACTTTACATCCCACAGCCTTGTGCATTGCTTTTCCACCTGCAAGGTAGTTGTCAGCATGCTAAAGCCAGTGGGGTTACMTCAGGGATGAATTTAGCTGTTATCTGCAGAACTTTTCAATAGCCGTGTTGTTGCTATCACTGTATTGCCACTTGAAGACATTCATGGCATATGGGATGTACTGAACACACAAATCCTTCAATTACTCACCAAATGCTGTGAAACTTGTAGGTTGCTCGGTACTCAAGCAAACAGCACTTGTAGCTCCCAATTACTAGCAGGATGCCATGTACGAGCCCACAGTGTACTTGAAAAATTAGTAGATAATTAGCGTGGATTGGGAGAATTGAAACATTTCAGATTTTTCTATAGGTCTATCCCTAACAGATCTGAACGTTTAACAGCTAGTTCTGAGCATGTTTATAATACCAGGTCTTCAGCTCCTTAAGGCAGAGCCCATCTCTTACCATGGGCGTAGATAGGTCCCAAYCAAAGCAAGCTCCCAACACATATGGGCTCCCCAAAGTCTGGCTATTGTAATGGACATAAATTAATTCATAAAACACAAGGTTGTGTTGTCAGAGGAGGCTTTGTATAGAAATAATAACCTCTGAATAAATAGTATGTCATATCAATTAAAAAATGTCTAAGAAGAAGATTCCAAGTTGACAACTCACCTTTGGTATGATATATGAAGAGAAATATGGTGCATGATAGAGCCCATGTCAAAGAATTATTCAGCAAGTCCTGAGGGAAAAGAGATCATATGAGCAACTAGGAAAGTGTCATAGAAAAGCAAGGGGAATATCCTGCAATATAGGTTATGACAGCTGGGACTGAGTATGTTATTTCAGATCTACTTAAATTGGCTCAAGATAGCTTTGCTTCAGACTGAACTAGAAAAATAAATTGGGAAGGAGCTGCTTCCCCAGCTCTGAAGAGGGTGGGGAAAGCCAGGTGGCTTGGGATGTGCAGAAGGTATTTTGGGAGYTACGGATTAAAAGAAGACAGAATTCTTGCTACTGTGTCATATTGCAGGGACAGTTGCCATAGCACCATTTGCTGCTAAGAATAGATTTCTACAGCCCAGCAGCAGGTCAAAATATTTATAAGAGTTAGGATTTTTTTCAGGGCCAATTCAAACAAAATGCAGGACCCTGTACACAACTGCTGAAAAGCACAAGAYGTAACTCACGTGTCCCAGCCCCAAACTAGAATGAGGTGGGGTAATTTGGGCACAGGCATTTGGTGTTTGACATGAGCTTCCATGAAAATCAAAGTAGTCTGTGATACTTGATCCATCTCATCTCAACCTTGTATTGGGAGACAAAGAAACAGAGCTTGGATTATGAGGCATCCCATTTTAAAACAGAAGATTTTGTAAAAAAGGGGAACAGCTGAGACCAGAACAATGATCTGAAATGATTTTTCCTCTCACCCCCCGATTTTTCTTTTGTAGGGAACCTGGCAGCTCTCTGCGCTTCCTATGGTGCAGAAAAGAGATTTCGCAGTGTCGCCCCTCATCACACATTTGATTAAATCCGAGACTTACTGCAGAGACAGGCAAGCTGTGGGCAGAGGATGTTGACTCCTTTTTTGCAGTTMTGGGGGATTATTCTGCTTCATGGAAATATCAAAGAATGGGAGAAAAGGGTGAGCAAGAAGGAAAAGGCAACCACAAAAGTCTGTCATCTTTAGAGGATATAAATTAAGCACACTGACTCCCTGGAAAAATGATGATACACTCTCTGCCTCTGAGCACTACTGCAGAAGTGTTCTGTGCAGGCTATCTATTAATTGCTTATCTACCACTCTCATCAGAAGATCATAATTTTGAAACATGTATAAAATAAATGAGATGGACAGGGGCTTAATACTGACAAAAAAACCCAGGCAGTTCTTAAAAGTCACCAACGCACTGATAGCTTCCTCTTATTCCTTTCTGACRCGCTTGAGCTACACACAGAGCTTCCCACAGCATTAGTGTGATGAAACCTTTTTTACTTCCTCACTGTGACATTCACAAGAAGCCCCCAGGGCTCATTTTTGGGGCTGGTCTTGTTTAACGAGGGGGTTGAGTCCTCCCTCAGTAAGTTTGCAGATGACTCCAAGTTGGGTGGGAGTGTTGATCTGCCTGAGGGTAGGAAGGCTCTGCAGAGGGATCTGGACAGGCTGGATCGATGGGCCGAGGCCAATTGTATGAGGTTCAACAAGGCCAAGTGCCGGGTCCTGCACTTGGGTCACAACAASYCCAGACAACGCTACAGGCTTGGGGAAGAGTGGCTGGAAARCTGCCCGGCAGAAAAGGACCTGGGGGTGCAGGTCGACAGCCGGCTGAACATGAGCCGGCAGTGTGCCCAGGTGGCCAAGAAGGCCAACGGCATCCTGGCCTGTGTCAGGAATAGTGTGGCCAGCAGGAGTAGGGAGGTGATCGTGCCCCTGTACTCGGCACTGGTGAGGCCGCACCTCGAATMCTGTGTTCAGTTTTGGGCCCCTCACTACAAGAAGGACATTGAGGTGCTGGAGCATGTCCAGAGAAGGAGAATGAAGCTGGTGAAGGGTCTGGAGAACAAGTCTTATGAGGAGCGGCTGAGGGAGCTGGGGTTGTTTAGCCTGGAGAAGAGGAGGCTGAGAGGAGACCTTATCGTTCTCTACAACTGCCTGAAAGGAGGTTGTAGCGAGGTGAGTGTTGGTCTCTTCTCCCAAGTAACTAGCGAAAGGACGAGAGGAAATGGCCTCAAGTTGCACCAGGGTAGGTTTAGATTCGATATCAGGAAAAATTTCTTCACCAAAAGGGTTGTCAAGTAGTGGAACAGGGAAGTGGTGGAGCCACCATCACTGGAGGCATTCAAAAAATGTGTAGACGTGGCACTTMRGGACATGGTTTAGTGGGCATGGTGGTGTCGGGTTGACAGTTGGACTTGATGATCTTAGAGGTCTTTTCCAACATTAATGATTCTATGATTCTATGATTTGCTGACTGTATGTATTTGTTCCATGAACATCTGTATGGTGCCTTCTCTTTCTGTTTCACCCACACCTTTCTATACCAGCTCATCTTTGATTCRATTAAATCTCAACATTTTAGAGGTGGATATAAGCTGGACTGCAGTGTGAGCCATCTATGTACATAAAGAATTTCCCATAAGGGCATGTAAGAGAAGCCAAAGGGGGATATGGACACGTCCTTAAGTGTTTGTGTCTTAGTGCTGGTCTTATTGGAGAGAACAGTTATCAGCCTACTTTCCTCTCAGGAGGAAACCAGAATATACTATTGGCAAAAGACACAGCATGCCTTCCTCTTAACCACAGCCTAACTTACAATAAACGCATGGGTCTGCTTGTGCTGACCTGTAGCTAGGATGATTTTGATAGCACAGCGCAAAAATAGAAGCCAGTCCATACAGTCAATGTGGGGATTTCTTATTATTTGGAATGCCCCATAACAAGTTCATCGTTGAAGTCATGTAGGAGGAGGGTGAAGAAACATGGGTTCTCTCAGCATATGAAGCTCTTTGCGACTGTGCACCCAGTACGAAGGTTTAGCAAGCCGGGAGGAAGCATACAGAAAGTGGGTAGGAGTAGAAAACTAAAAAAAAAAAAAAAAAAAGAGTAGAAATAGGATGAACCCGGTCGGGTCACTTCTCCCACCATGTTGTATCTGGGCCAAAGCCACTGCGTTCTGTAGAGCACACACTCGTAGGAGGGAGGACTGCAGGCGGAGAGGAGATACCTGCTCACTGGAAACAGGCATACAACTCCTAAGAGAAAAATCGCTA
This sequence comes from Oceanodroma leucorhoa, assembly GCA_030449065.1. Classification (NCBI taxonomy): domain Eukaryota; kingdom Metazoa; phylum Chordata; class Aves; order Procellariiformes; genus Oceanodroma; species Oceanodroma leucorhoa. The sequence continues at coordinate 3,896,445 of JASVER010000069.1, forward strand.
CCTCAGCTGCCTGTGAGACAGGGTCGGGGACCTGGAGAGCCACTTCAGCCGCTGTTACGCTGGGCTATTTGCAGTACGTCCCGCGTGCAGGGTGCGAGGCGTCACCGGAGTGCCGCACGGTGCTGCGAGGCTTCGGGGGGAGGCAGACAGCATCCCCTTACCGAGCTGGTAAACCTGAACTACAGGCTCACGCTAAACCTGCTGCCATTCTGCGCTAGCGTACTTCTTAAGTGATTGCCCTGTCTTTATAAGGGACACGAGACTCATTCTATCACCTGGGAACATCCCTGCTTGTGGTGCTGCGGTGGGGTGGGAGGTGTGGGGGCCCCAGCCCCGGCCCTGGCCCCTCCGACAGGGACATCSCAGCAGAGAGCTGGAGAGCCTCCCCTGCATCCTTTCGGTTGGTGGGTTTATCTGTGGGCTTTTTGCTTCCCAGCTKGTAGCTCTACTCTAGATTAGAGGTAATTTTTATCTGTATGACTAGGGCACTGTGAAATCTAATGCTCACGTTGCAGGAAATGTAGTGATGATGCTACAAATTATCAATATGTATATATATTCTGAGTCATTGCCTCTATAGAAATGACAGGATTTGGGTCATCATAAGACAGAGAAGCCTCTTTATCCCTGACATCTGATATCAACTGAATGTATGCACTTGCAGAAGAAAAAGATGTCTTCCAGATTAAGGCGACAACAGACCTCATTTCCCTGTAACCAGCTACTTTACCCCTTACTGGGGTGCCATACTCCCTACTTTGTCAATCTTTGCTATTGACTCCTCAACTAGTTTTCTTTTTCTGCCCCTTCTGCTGTTTCTTGTTTCCTCTTCCACCTTTCCCCCCGCCCCCTTCACTTTCCAGCTCTTTTCCCACTGCTCAGAAACGTGCGAAGTTAACAGCTCCATCCTGCCGCTTGTCACTGTTGCTTTTCCCAGTCGCCTGTCCCAGTTTCTGTGTACACCTCACGTTGAACTGGTGGTGAGGGGAGATGCTAAGCTCGGAGGCAGCAGTGGGGAAGCAGCTGAATTTGCAGCCCTTGGCTTGGGAGACCAGACCTGCATGATTCATGTTCTCGACACACATGGCTGCTGGCAATCAGGGGAGAGAAAAGCACCTATTGTTTTCCTTTCAAGCTCTAGGCTCTGCCAGTGATATTTTTGCTCGCTGTGTTTTTTCTGCCTCAAATTATGCAATTCACAGGAAGTCTCCTCGTATAAGAGATTATTGAGAAACTAACTGTTTACATAAATCAGCTGCAGGCTTAAAGATGTTACACACTGGAAGAAGCCAGCTGCATCTTCTTATCATATCCTGTTGGTTAAACTATGTTAAGATGCTGGGACAGTGAGTCCACTGAAATGCTCATTGTTTTCTGTTTTAGTATCACTGGAATATACCTGGTGGACAGAAGACTTGTCCTGCAGTTTTATRTAAGTAGCATTATTATTTACAAAACCACACTCAGAGCAACAAGCAAACATGGCCCATGTGAAAAAGTTGATGGTACTATTTTTCTATACTAAGGCAAAAAGATAAAACATTAATGGCAAATTTTGCGTGGTCTATGTAAGGCAATTAAAAAAAAAAAAATCCCAGAAGTCATGTCTGTGAAAGAGCACCTTGTGCATGTCCTCTTTGAAGGACTCTCCACAAACTACTTGTCTCTGTGAAATCTCAAACTATGAACCACCGGAAATGTGAAAGCAAAGCACCAGGAAAATAAAAGTTTTACAGGCAGAAGCAACACTTATCAGCTCTGGATGGCATCGCATTTGGATCTGGTGACTACAGCGTGGCAAAACTGCTTAGTCAATTCTCAGCAAACAGAGATTGGGAAATTCAAACAACCTGCAAATTTGGGAAGTCATTTCAGTCCCACTGTAACAGAATTGTCAGGACAGACACTTCTTAAACAGAGAAATTTCATTTTAAAATGCAGTGTTTCCACGTTTTTACACAGACAGAAGTTTGGATTTTTTTCCCAGATTTGGCTGACCTAACTTCCACCTAAATGCCCGAGGTCTTCCTGGAGAAAGGGGRCTAGGGCAGCTGCCCAAACCATGGGAGCCCAGCTTCGTAGAAACCAAGCCAGACAGGTAGGCAGGAGCTTGCCATCCAGGTCAAATTCTATCTGGGTTAGCAAGCGTACTTCTCAAATCACGCAAAGTGATGTTGGTTTTGCTCCTTTGCAAAAGGCACAGGAGGTCTGCCAGAGCATGGTACTAAAACTGTCTGCCAAGGCTGGCTTTTCAAGTCAAAAGCGTACCTCCTAAATCTTTTATTCTATGGGGGGAGGGGGGGGAAAGTTGCACTTGGGGAAAGACAAGAAAACACAGACGTGTGTTTCAGTTCCGTTTCAGCCTCTTCTCCCACCATAGCACACGACAGAGTGGCACGAGAGCCATCGTCCTGGATCAGGCTGACACAGTACCTGCTTTTAATGTTGAGAGACCTAAATACAAGGTTTGAGGGTTTTTCACTGAAAAAAAAAAAAAGGTGTGATACAATAAGACAAAAATGCTCAGAATATAACCACTTCTTTATAACTTCTAGAAATGCATATATTAACAAGTAGGGGAGGATGGTACTTTATTCTCAGAGTATTGCATAGCACGGTTTTGAAAGTACAAACAAGATGCCCTATGAATGCCCAGCGGAAACAGCATAGACATATGCTGCCTTTATGTTTTTCCTCAGCAGGAGTGCGAAACAAGGCAGATCTGCAGCACTTTCCACAGTGTCCCTTTCCACATGTGCCTGCCTGAGAGGCCCCCGGCGCCCCGGGCAGATGCTCTGCTCCAGTCGCCCTGGGAGGCACTGACAGTCGGACCCGGGCGGCTCTCTGGGCTGACATGGCCACCACGTGCCGAACAGCTGCTCATGCACAGCCTTGGGCGCTGCAGTCCCATTTACTGAAGCATCTTGAAGGCCATCCTCTATGCTTACAAACATATCTAGATTTTTTTATGTTTGTATTTAACTTTCCAGCTGGAGCAGCACCAGCCAATTCCATGTCATGTGTCACCCCAGTGACAGCACCACTGAGGAGGCCACCAAGCCTTTTGCACATGTGATCCCACCATGCCGGGGAGCCTTGGCTGGAAGCTCCGGCCATCCTTGATTTAGTCAGGGCTGCTAGCAGAGAAGATGGCTACCACACCTGTGTGAGTCCTCCCAGGATTTATCCTCTGGGCACCACAGGCAGATGACCGGAGAGGAAGCAACTGTCTAGTGCATGCTTCTGCTTTGCAATGTGGTTGGGGAAGAACCATGTTTTTGGCTGGGGGGGTCCCCAGCACATCCATGGACACTCTTGCTGAAGATGGCAGCTGTCATGGCAGCACTGGTTATAAACCTGTTTGCAAGATGGGGTTCGTCTACGCTGAAGCGCAGATACTAAAGCTGCGGATGATCTCAGCTAAGGATTTGCAGAAAGAAGGGTAGGCTTAATCTCCCTCAGGAACACAGCCGGAGTCATGCAGTTGGAAATAGCAGTGTGGATGCAGTAAACAAGCACAGCGTTAGCTGCCCCTCCTCTACATGCCAGCGCTACCTACCCAGCAGAAGGGCCACCTCAGGTCCCCAACATCCACCCGCACGAGCCCTAGGCACTCAGCTTCCCTGCTGAGCACTGGTTTACTCTTTGTAAACAAAAGTTCCCAAATGCYGACCCAAGGGGAGAAGAGTGCTGGGGCGCTGCCGCAAACAGGAGCGCTGTGCGCTGCCGTCRTGTCTTCGCTGCGTGCTTGCTGTGTTTCCATGCAGAACATGACCTCTGCTGTGACAGTCAGTGAAAAGCGTTGTGGCAGTTGTATGCTCTGCACCGGCAGCTAGCAACTTGGGAAAGCTGAAGTCATCCGCAGCGATCAGCCACTGTCCCAGGGAAGAGAACACACTGTCCTGCATCTGACTGGGAGTTCAGCTGAGCTCTTAATGGTCAACACACTCTCACAGATGCTTGCATTGCTTACTGAAATAACCATTGCAACCTGTTCTTGCTGTCTTAGCATAGCAACTGAGGATCTTAAGAGAAGCTGGTTTTTTTGCTGKTTTTTGCAAGCTAAATTTGTTTTTAATGCTTTAAATTGCATTAAGGAGCACCAAAGGAATGGGATTATCACCAGCCCAGGTGGAGGTTTGCTGCTGGCTGGGCTTTTGCATGGGCTGTGCTAGACCAGACTTCCCCAGCCTGTCCTTCAGTGTGCTTTGCTCATGAGAGGTTGGTGCAGACCCGCTGCTGACCATGAGCAAGTCAGCATCAACCTGAAACAAAGCCAGTGTGAGCTGCTGAGGTGGCTTGTGTGACTTGGACAGGGGACCTCTGTAGTGTCCACATCAGGGTGCTATCTGCATCAGCAGAAGGAAGCTGCTGTGCGAGGCACCAGTGGGAAAAACGAACAAGTCAACTTATGCAACTCAAACCCATGTATTGTATACAACCAAGGAGGCACGAGTGCTTAGGGCAGTCTCCATCCTGAATCACAGAATCACAGAGTGGTTCAGGTTGGAAGAGACTTTTAAAGGTYATCTAGTCCAACCCCCCTGSCATGGGCAGGGACATCTTTCACTAGATCAGGTTGCTCAAAGCTCTGTCCAACGTGACCTTGAACGYTTCCAGGGATGGGACATCCCCAGCTTCTCTGGGCAACCTGTTCCAGGGTCTCACCAGCCTCAYGGCAAAAAGTTTCTTCTTTACGTCCAATCTAAATCTAACCTCTTTCAGTTTAAAACCATTACCTCTTGTCCTGTCACAACAGGCCCTGCTAAAAAGTTTGTCCCCATCTTTCTTATAAGCCCCCTTTAAGTACTGAAAGGCCACAATGAGATCTCCCCAAAGCCTTCTCTTCTCCAGGCTGAACAACCCCAACTCTTTCAGCCTTTYTTCATACGAGAGGTGTTCCATCCCTCTGACCATTTTTGTTGCCCTCCTCTGGGCCCGCTCCAACAGGTCCATGTCGTTCTTGTGCTGAGGACCCCAGAGCTGGARGCAGTACTGCAGGTGGGGTCTCACCAGAGCAGAGTAGAGGGGGWGAATCACCTTCCACAACCTGCTGGCCACCCTGCTTTGGGTGCAGGATACGGTTGGCCTTCTGGGCTGTGAGTGCACGTTGTCAGCTCATATCCAATTTTTCATCCATCAGGACCCTCAAGTCTTTCTCCTCAGGGCTGCTTTCAATCCCTTCATCCCCCAGCCTGTATTGATACCGGGGGTTGCCCTGACCCAGGTGCAGGACCTTGCACTTGGCCTTGTTGAACTTCATGAGATGCACATGGGCCCACCCCTCAAGCCTGTCAAGGTCCCTCTGGATGATACTTTCTTGTTAGGGTGGGTGTGAATAGAGAGCTGGTTCTGCATTTGTTTCTGCACCAGCGAGGTTTTAACCCCAGCAGCTCATGGGAGAGCAGAGCCGGTCCTCAGAGCCAGCTCTGCAAGCCCGGCACCCCACTCTGTCCCGGGACTCTGTCGTCCTCCCTCCGGCTTCACAGACACCCTCTGGCACCCAGCTGCCGGTGACAGCTCCGCGCAGGCTGTGGCAGGCTCCCGGGAGGGGAACAGAGCCAGCTTTGTCTCCTCGCCCATCACCGACGGGCTCCGGCGGACGCCAGCCCTGCGGGACCGGGCACTGCTGCCCTGCCACATCCGTACCTGGAGGAGCTGGGCCGCCCGGCCAGGCGCTGCGGGAGAGGTGACTGCTCAGAAGCGGCTCGGAGAAGAAGTGCCAGGAGCTCGCCGGAGGGGACTGCGACCTCCTGCTCCGTTACAGGAGGGGCAGAGAGGAGCRATAACGCGGGAGGGTCAGCCCCAGCTCCTCCTAGCTCTGTGCGGAGCTGTGCTGATGGAGGCAGGCTCTGAGCCTGGGTTGGCTCTCCTCTGCTCAGCCAGCAGCATTTTTGCTGAGGCCACCGGCCAGTGGTGGCAGCTTGTGACATGAAATGCAAGTGCTCTGTTGGGGCTTAAATTGACCCGTCACTAAATTATCCCTCATAGCAACTAAGTGATTTCACCGAAGTCCGTGGCTATCCTTTGAAAGGGTTAAAGCACTGATCAATGTTAAACGTAGCAGGACTCAGGTAGTGACACAGAGGTGGAAGTTGTGGGCTCCCACTGCCGCCGCCCCCGCGTCCCCCATAGATGACAGAGCCATTTCCCATCCATGCTCCTCACCACCGCTCTTTAGTATCTGTTCRTCCAGATACATTAAGTAATCCTGGGACAGCCGCAGTGCAAGTTATACTGATTCAGATACAGAGCCTATTACTGAAATTGTTCTCGGTTTTGATTATTTAGGTTTTTGACACTGGCTCAGCCAATTACAGAGAACAGACAAGAAGCACATTTGGTGTTAGCTTAACAATGCCAGTCCCTTTTCTCCATCCTCCTATTATTCCATTGCTTTTTTCTCTCTAACGCATGCACAGTTCTCTTATTTGGGAGGCATTAATTTGTGAACAGAAATGCCACATTTCATCAGTCATGCTGTGAGGGTTTTTTGTTGAGGTCCTTTACTGTTGCTTGCCATGAAAAACCTCTTGCCATGCTATTATGTGAAACTACAGAACAAAATACGCACTTTTCTAGTGCCTTTTTTTTTTGTCTCATTGCCTACAAACCCCTTTGTAGAAAATAAGTCTCTTCCTTGAGGTAAAATGCTCTGTGTGACAGTTCCACAGCAGTGTAAACAACCTTCCTGAGCTGCACTTCCTAGCACAACTGATGTTTCACACAAAAAAGTAAGTTCACCTTTTGTACATTCAGTGAATTCCCTAAAGCTAAAGGTTTTTTCTTTCACATAGATAAGGTGCTGCATGTACATATGTGCGCAAGTGTACCTATCTGTCTAGATATGTTCTGTGTTATACCTATATATACTCAATACAAGTGTAGTACAGCTCAGATTTCCCATTCCATACATTTGAGGTGATCGCTTTGTTCAGAYGCTGAAGAGAAAAAAAGTCTGCACACACCCATCGCTCTGTATCCCATTAGTCACATACCCAAAAGCCTTCTTACTGCTTGAACATATCAGCTGTCCGCTGGCCGTTAACTCCTCGCCCAGGAAAAACTACTGAAACAGATGCAACCTAAATTGACTTCAAATGATGAGAAACCAGARGGAAAAGTCAACCATAAAGCAACAACAGGTACAGAAATGCACCCAAATCCCTGGGGGGAGGGCGGGGAGGAAAGAAGACATACTTCCAGACTTGCGTCCCTTGATTTTAAAGTTGGAGTTCAGAAAGGACAAGAGGACTTTTAAAGGGCTTTCTTGGGCACAGGATGACACAGCAACATCATCAGCTGTGGCTGGAGAAAGCTTTGATCCTCACAGAGGGCCCAGACTCTCCTCTGCCCCGGGGGTACCACTGCCACCATCACCGGTGCTCTGCAGTGATGGCACTGTCACAGCGACCCACCACCTCTCCGGCTGTAGCCCAGGGGTAATATCCCTTGGGAGGGCTCTTGCTAGTAGCTGAGGTACCACAACAAATACACAGAAGTACGACACTTTGAAGGAGAAAGGTATGACATTTCTCCAGCTTTTTTTTGTCTCTGGTTAGTTTAAAGCCATTGTTTTATGAGTTTCAACAGGCTCCTGAGAGAGGGAGCCGTGGACAGGGGAGAGGGAAGTTAGTCGAAAGTGCATAGCAAGTCCCTGCAGTACCTGCTGGCATAGCCCTTCCATGTGGGTGTAGTAACCATACTTGACCACCTCTCTGCAAGTATAGTCATGCTAGTCATGAAATGATACACGAGGCTCAATAGCAGATGCAAATCTATGCTCAGGAGTATTTTGCATGCCAGATGGATTATTAATCTTAGCGTGCTTCATTGTGCATGCAGGTGAACATTGTGCATGCTTTTTCTTTTTTTTCAACTAAAGTATAATCAAGTTCTAGGTAGGAAGGGGGCATATTTTTTTCCCTTTCATTAAGAAAAGCATTTTGGAGATGGATCTGATGATGAAGACGTTGACCCTCCATTCTGAGAAAGTTTTACTTTGGGTAAGAACTAGACTGCTGTAAGCACCACCTCCATTAAATTCCACCCCAAACTTAATCAAACATAGATGTGCTGTTTGCAAAGTAATAGTACAGTCATGCCGTTTGAAGTGCAGCAGTGTTTCTGCATGAAGTAACTTTAAGGCAGGAAAATGCTAGTTATAAAAGGAAGCAACTAGAGAGTTCAGTGGAGCTGAGAAAGGTAGTGCAGACAGCATTGCAGGGAGGCTCAGAAGGCGGCTAGGATGATTTTTACAGTTTCTCATGCAGGTAGCTTCCTTAGGGGCCATGTTAGAGGAGGTCTTACACAGACCACGGTTCTCTGAAAACTGCTGAAATAAGATCGTGGTAATTTCCATGAGAAGGACAGGCAAACTGCAAGATTTTTGTATTCAGAAGGGTCAACATGACTTTATTTACTTATTTATTTATTTAGAGGCAACTTTATTTGCGATTGTCAAGTTAAGCACACAAGAGGCCCATCCTGGGAGCTGGCAATGTGTTTACTTTGGTTATAACTGTGGGATATTTTTAAACAGAGCAGAAGAAACAGTGCAGTGACCTTGCCTTGCACAAAGCACCACATTTGCAGAAGCTTAGGAAAGTATTTTTGCCTTTGGAAAGGTGCATGCATATTTTAGCCATTATTTCCCGTATTAGAAATCATCTTTTCCTGTAAAGGTGCTTTGAAGTAATAGAAAGCAGATATGGTATCTTATAGTTAAGCTCGGTTTCCATAAAGAAACTGCAGCTGACAGCACACTGCCTGAGACCCCAAGAGACCCCAGACTTCCTTCCTCCCTCTGCTAARTGTTTCCTGTGTCGTCTTGTCAGTGGACTATTTCTGTGTTCTTTGTTTCTTTGCCTACCAGTAAAATGACAGTGCATCTCTTGGGGAAGTTTTGTGACTTAAATAATTTGCTTTAAGGTCCTAGGATGAAAAGCTCCATAAAAGTGCAGTGATAAATACAGCGAAGATTGCGATTTAATTAAAGTGCTCCAATTATTTAGGGAAAGAGGAAATGTAAACCATAAGCTGCCAGATGTTCTTTGCACTCCTTTTGAAATTTCCCTGCCAATAACTTAGCAGGATTTTGTGCTCCTGGGAAGTTTTCTTCAGCTTTCAGTCTCTTCTTGCATCCCCTGTGGAAAGAAATACAGACCAGCAGTACTTATCTTACCAGCTGTGTGAATAATTTTCTTCAGACCCATGGCCTTATACAATAGATATTGACACAAACAAACAAAAAAATCTACTGATGTTTATTCTGGGATAGACATTACCTTGTTATTCAGCACAAATAATATGGGAAGACGTGTTTACAGCCCCCCCCCCTTTAAAATGCAATCCAGTCATGGCTAGAGTCTGCATCAGAGGAACAAGAGGGAGAATTTATTCCATGCAAGTTGGAAGCATTCAAATAAATATCCTGAATAGCTCTGCATTCAGCGTCAGATATATATTCTCCTAAATGTGTCGTTCTGTATGAGTTGCTATAGAATTATAACTCAGAAGGCTGTGGTAAGGTGCAGCGCTGGTCACGGTGCAGGGCAAAGGTGTGCCTCCACATCCAGTGATGCACAATATACACGCTGCACTGCCTGGCAGGGGTAAGGAGCTGCTTTTGGCTCATGGTAAATCCATGGGCACAATGACTCATCTGACATTTATCAGGTTTGCCATTGTACTTGTTGATGCACAGCTGAAAAATAAACAAAACAGGGTCAAGATCAGAAGTTGCCCTCCCCGCRCCGACGAAGAGGTTAGGCAGCCTGCATGGCTAGCAACAGCAGCCGTGTGCTGGCTGCCTGCGGCTCTCGGTGTGTGTCCCCTTTAGAGACGATGATGTCTGAGATTAGGGAGGAATGACCAGAAGTCCCCGTAGTGACCTCCCTTCAAAGACAGCCCTACCGAGTGCTGGCTTACATAAAAAGAACGGTTGGTTATTTTCTCTGCAAAAATGTCTTTGAAGAGAAGCAAAGGCACACAGCCAGGAGACAGCCATGTTTCACTTTGAGAGGTCTGGCTAGTTAGCTTAGATGTTATAGATAATAACCAGGAGGCTGGAAGTAGACAGCTAGGGCACATGGAAACCTTTGATTATAAATCAATCCYTGCCTATTAATGATTGTTTAATTTATTTTGATGAGGCTCTTGGCTTTCTTTGGAAAGTCCTAAACGTTTACAGCAGGCCACAGGCTCCGCAGTGCCCCGTGCAGTGCGTACCGCTGGTCCAAGGGTGCAAGGACGTCTGTAGGGCCAAGAGCCTCCTTTACTGAGAGGCAGGCTTTACCCACCCCAGGAGCTGTTGATTTCAAGCTTGGAAACAAAGATACTAGTAGTAGGGTTGTTTCCTCTTTAAATTAATTAACCTGGCTCAGCAATGAGTTGATCAGACCTGCTGATTAAAAACCCTTCATAATCATCCATGTCAATGTGTTACTGCCCAGTTTTCATACTTCTATCTTGTAGTAAGGAGGTTTGTACAGCAGCCAACCTTCTAGCAGCTCCAGGACCCTGCATATTCCAGGTTTCACATGGGGAGACCCTCCCATCACTATAAATCACCTCTGGTCTGCAGGCTCCCATCACCTACATATTCACTTCATAAAATCAATCAAGTTCCTCATCTGCAAAGCTCTCAGGGGCTTAAGACACGGTTTACTACTTGAGGCCCAGCTCATCTCTTCACAGCAGCCCTTGCCAGCCACAGTYCAGGTGCTAAACACCCACAGACACCTGAATTTCTGTTCTCAAAGGGCTGGAGAAGAAACTCTCCCGAGAACAGAACCCAAACTTTGGATTTCCTTCCAAGGAAGATCTGCTTGTGTCCCAGTGTGACTGCCATCACATCAAAGTGAATCAGATGCCCCTTCAGTAAGGCCAAATGGTACTCAGAAAAATCCATATACAGATCCATGTATGTCTTACTAAGGGGGAACACATTAAAAACCCCTCAATTTCCTCACGGACTTCTCCTTCACAATTCCCAGTGGTACTTCAGTTGGCGGAGATGGTCACCTTGAAATGGGGCAGGGGGAGAACTCTTTTATTGAACCAGGTGAGGACACTGTTCCCCTGCCTTTTATTCAGCACTTTTACTGTCAAAGTTTGAAAGGCAGGCATAATCCTCCCATCTATTGATTTGAAATTTCACGCAGAAGTTTTATTTACTGTTTCAGTTATGTCAATTTCCAAACCTTTCCCCATTAACAGGCTTGCTCTGGAAGGGTACGGCTGAAGGTGACCCTCCACCCGTCACTGCAGTTTCCTTTCCTTACTGCCTCGTAGCCCTTTACAATGAATTTCATTAGTACCTACTAACTCAATATGCATGGTCTAAGTAGGTCGTTCTGAATTTAGTTGGTGTCCTCTTTTTGTACAAACCCAACCTTGTTATGTGTCTGCAGCTACGCTGAGCTGCACTCGCCAGGGGASGACCGCTGTAGGACCTAAACCTTCCACCCAAGATCACTGTCAACCTAAGGATGGTGAGGTCAATCTCATTGACCTCGCAGCAAGCTACAGCCACTGTCACAGTGGCCTTAAAATTGGCACAAACAGCAAGGAAAAGAAAGGTGGTCTTCATTGCACAAAYGTGAAAATGAGGCACCAAGAGAGGATGCATCCATCCCAAGCCTGTGGCGGAGGGTGGACGGTATGCCAGGTCTGCTCTGGCACTGTTGTAGTTTTACTACTGAGTTGTCAGTACCATTTTCTAACACAGATTTTGATTTCCCAGCCAAATCTCCAGCCAGCAGATTGGTACTTGAAACTTGTTTGCTCTTTCTGTGCAGAACAATTACATCTCTTTATATTCAGGCTTTTGCAGCCCCCCTGAGAAATTGGATATATTAATTGGTTTAACTTCCTGCTCTGTCTGCGACATACAACAAATTCACCCCAGCAAAACTGGTGATTACACCACCATTTGTATAGACCTCAGTTGGGACTGAAAATCACATAGCAGGCAGTCTTGAAGTACCCATGTAGATGACAGTCAGGGAGGCAACAGCCCCAGTAGGGTGGACTGATTCAGACCAGATCTTCAAGGAGCAGAAGAGTTTGCAGAAATCAGCTTTCCAAGATGTCTCTTAAGCCAATTAATTTTTTTTGATTGTGCAACCCTATCAGCAAAAAATTTTTGAGCATGCACACCCAATATATGTATATTTATTTATTTATAAATAATATACATATACCACTGTACTAATATATTAGGTACATCGTAAAACATACAGAAAAGTAGAAATTAAAAAAAGATCATGTAAAGATGAAATAAACACTATTTTTAAAATACAATTTTATTTTGTTTATTAATGGTACAAAAAATATTTTCTTTCTGCACCCCAATGGGTCGTCTTGCATACTGCCTGGGGGGGTGCATGCCCCCCGACTTTGGAGACCACTGTCAAAAGCTACCAGACCAACACAGGGGGAGGATCCACACAGCGAGCTGTTGAAAGCTGGTAAGAAGGGGAAAGGGATGAAAATAGCACTGTGCAGCGAACATCGTGCTCATGTACTGCGTGACTCTGGCTATTCTAGGGATGAGAGGAGCACAACCACTGAAACAAGAACTTCATTAACTGCTCTTCTTGGGRCTCGTTATCCACAGATGTTATCGACACCTTTCAGTGCCAACCCAGACAGCTGTAAACTATTTTCCAAGACTTGCAGCAGGAAAAAATTGTGCAGGCCCAGGGAGGATGAGCAGAGGGATTTTCCTGATCCTGGTTTTATAAAAAGGAACACAGGGGGAGAAAGCCCATTCCTAGGCGTTTAAGCAAGCACTGTGTAGAGTGACGTGGGTCAGACCCCTGCCAGATCCCTGCTGTCTGGCAGAAGGACCCATAGGTGGTGGGTTCGGGATCCTCGATGCAAAAGGCAGAGTTGCGGAGATGACAGCGTGCACTCTGCAGTGCAAGACAAAGTGAAGCAAAACAGAGGAACAGCTCACTAGCATGAGTCCAGTCTAGTCCCATATTCCAGTCAGACATCAACCAGCGATAAATGCTTAAGGCAAGAGCATAACGCACAACACAAGTGTGAAGCAATCCTTTCCCTAGCATGCACTCTGGAAGTCAACAGTTTAGGGGCTCAGGTGCATTGCAGACCATGCAGTGTTTCCTTGAAGTGTCAATTTAACGTGCCTGATCCCTTTCTGGACCTACTGGTACTTTTAGYCACCTCAATCCTGTGGCAAAGTTGCAATGAACAGTGCAAAGTGCAGGCAAAGTAGCACAGGTAGCACTGAACAGCCGGCACCAGTGCTGCGCACGGGGGGTCTTGCTGGTCAGCTCCTGGTGATGGTGGAGCTTCAGCAACGGCTTTAGCATCCCCTCCCCTAGCCCATGCAGGGGCTCCGGTTGCCTTGATCTGAGTGTCAGCAAGGAAATTCTGCTCTTCAACACGTTACACAGCAGAAGCATAAGTTTTCCTGGAGAGTTTCCAACTCTCAATTCTTCTGAAATAGACAATAGTTTTTCATACTGAACCGGTGTGTTTATACAAACATCTTTCAATAATATAGCCCTCAGATTCAATTTAGTTAATTCATTCTGAAGCCCCTAAACACATAAATTGCTTATTTTAGTTTGAGGTAATACCTTTGGTTTACAGCCAGTTGGTGTTACATAGGAAAAAAAAATCCAACCAACAGTCTTTTGGGGAGTTCTTTGTTTGTCTGTTTGTTTGTTTTCTTTTAACCCAGATGTTAAATTAATTTCTAAAAGGTGACAAGGGAGTGCCATACTTGCTAGTAGTGTGTGCTGGGCTGCTCTTGTTGTTTCACACTGCAGTGACTGTATTCAGAATTTTTGTTGGTAGAAGTGTAACAAGTCACCTTGGAGATATTTCAACTCTTTTCATAGATCAGTTGGTTTCTGTGCCTGGTCTAAAACCAAGATTGCTGCTACCAAGGCCACCTTCCTCTGGGTTAAAACAGGTCCACACACTCATTTCCACCTGAGGACAGAGTGGAAAATTTCAACCTGAAAAGCAAAACCTTTAGTTTCTATGAGGTCTCACCTTGCTTAAAGTTTAAGAAATGCGTCAGGAAAGGTTTTACAATGCAATGTTTTAATCAATTAAACAAACAAGAAATTAATCAAGTAATTCCCTAGAATACTTCTTTAGGAAAATGATTTGGATCCTCAGAAATGAATCTGCAAGTGGAAAATCCTCTACATTGYGGCTAGAGAGAAAACAGAAGGATTGGCCCCAAATATGCATTAGCTTCTTTCTGTTTTACTTTCAGCTTCCCTTTCTGTAACACCCTGGCACACACATTACACAAGAGCAGTAACGAGATGCCCTTCCCGGTGAGACACCGCACTTAAAACAACTGGTACCCGCCAGTCAGAATTACATTGATATCTGCTCTGTCTGTGGGCGATCACATCTGGAGCCGCGGGAAGGGACCTCAGCCTGCTCCGGGCGGCGGTCACGGACCCCCGCACCCYGACCGCCCCACGGCAGAGCAGGGCTGCTGGGGCCCTGCCTTGCCGGGCACTTGCCGTGGCACAGGCGTCGCAGTGCAGCCCCCAGCCGCTGCCGTCCCGAGCCCAGCCGAGCCCCCCCGGCACAGGCACGTCCTAYGGAGCAGACGCTGCCGCAGCTGGGGGAGTCCGGAGCTGCTTCGAGACACCCGACGTACCGGCAGCAGCCAGCAYCCCTCGGCGGGGCGGAATAATTAACTGCCTGGCTTCTCGGCTATCCCAGAGGCTGCGGCGGGGTCGTTCAAAGCTAAACCCCCGTCTGCAGCGAAGGCCCCGTCCCGCCGGGTCCCCCAGCCCGTGTGAGCTCCGGCGGCTGCCCCTCGCAGAGCACGCCGTGGGGAAGCCAGGAACGGGGGAAAGCCACCAAGTTTCTCACACCAGCGCTCGCTCGGCAGAAAGCGGAAGAGGGACGGACCTAGGGAAGACAGTCGGGGTCTGCAGCGGTCGAGTGTTTTGTTGTATTTTGCCTAGGTCTAGCTTATCCCATCCAGTCCAGCACCYGCTATAAATAGGTGACGGCACCTCTCCATAAGCTATTAAAGCCACACAGATACAGATGTGCTCCCGAGCCTTCGCAACATTTCACACGCCAGTCTTCGCTCCATTGCTACACTTAGCAGAACATCATATGTGCATTAATGGCAGGATTTTTCCTTTAATGGAAAGCTTTTATGAGCTGAAGAAATTACATGTTTTCTCATCTGGTTCTCAGCATTATTCCCTGCAAGACCATCTAACAAACACTTCTACCAGAGAAATGCAAACAGATAAACAGATTTGCAAGGAATTGTCAAGAAAAGATCATGTCCGATTTAAAAGATACACTATTTTGACTCCTTCTGCAACGAACATTGAACCATATTTATTTTAAAAGTCTGCTATTTTATTTCTGTTTAGGGAGAATGGTGATCCCAAGGATTATTAAGCCCTCAGCACTATTAATCAAACAAAGAATAACATCAAGAGTAAGCAAAGTGAACCCTAGAATTTTTTTAACCGCTAATATCTTCAAGCTTTTGCAAGGCATCAACTCAGTTCACCCTTCTCAGGGATCTCCTTTTTTCCTCTGCCCAGCTCGCAATGCCCGAGGCTCTATTTGCACACCTGTTGAACAACCTGAGTTCCCACTGCCGCCTCCTGAATGCTTCGCTTTTCCAAACTGGGGATGCATAAACTGAGACACGCAAAATAAGTAGATGCATTTGAAAATAATGGACCTGAGTAACTTAGTAGAAGTTGGCAGATCTTGGTGCTAGCAAGGTAACCCACTCTGCCTCTCGGGTATTTCAGTAAAGATAATTGTAAATGTAAATGATATTTTCAGAAGGTGGGTGGTCCCCTCCTGTGGCCTCAGCACTTTGTGTTGCACTAAATCAGCAGCTCTCAGATTGCAGCCCTGTGGGAGATGGCCAGGAGGGCAGCTGGGACCACCAGCCCCCACCTTTGCTTCTAGRGGCAAGAGACTGTGCGCTGCACGGACGCTGCAGTACCCGCACACATGCTGCTCGGCCGTGTCCTCCCAGCTGAGCTGCCACCACTACGAAGGTGCCATTTCTGTTTGCATTTCCATCACCGGGCAGTGGAGGAGCCCTGACACCTCACCAGCCACTTCAGCCGGCACCGGTGGGGACTCGTGGGTGGTGGTCCTGCTGCCACACGGCATCTCCCACCGCAGGTCAGCCGCCAGAGGAGCACGCCAGCACTTGCTTCCATCCATATCTCCCCAAAACAAACAACACCCCCAAAAAAAGCCCCAGCTGAGCAGTCTGGTCCACCAGACCTATCTGCTGGGCGGCTGGCAGGCAGGAGGTGTCCAGACCATCCACCGAGTCTTTTCAGTCACTGCTGCCGCTYGGCCACCAGCCTACAACAGCAGATGGCCTGGGAAATAAATTCCCTTTACAGACCCCCCTGCCCCATTACAGAGCAGGGCTGCCGAGGGTCTCCCTGGACAACATTACCTATGCACAGACACCCATGTGCGCTCTGGGACTTGTCATGCCATCAGCAGCCTGTGCCTGTCCCGGAGCAAAAGGGACATTGGCTCTTTCCCTAGCCATGGTGCGCCCTTGTTCCCAAAGGCCTGTAAAACTAATGAAATTTGAAAAGGAGAGAGAGGTGGGAAAAGAGAAGGGGACAAAAGAGAAAACATCTATGTGTTCTGTGTTTGTTGCTGTTGGTTGCATTACTTTCCTCCTGAGGATTTTGTGAGCATCAGTTCAGCTGTGACCAGACAAATGAACTGCAACACGACCTGCGGAGATTAGAGCTGAGTGGGCTGCTGGCAATATGAAGGTATTTGGTATTAACAAATGTATAGACCCATAAACCAGAGAGCTGGTATAAACATCATCGTGGTAGGTGGGAGAGGCAGGTGACAAACCAAGCAGCTGCACTGTCAGAAGCTGTTTAAATTAATCTTTGATCCCTTATACCATCCCATGAATGTTATCCCTCTCACCAAGTAGTGACTGTGCTGCTGGGAGATGGGGTGAGCTGTAGGAAATACGTTTTAGGAATTGGTCTTAAAACAATGTGGAAATGCAGTGAATGCAAGATAAACAGTTGTCTGTCTAACAAATTCATCCTTCTGGAGTTTTCTTATAAAACTGCTGTGTCAGTTCCAATTAATGTCTGATTTTAATCTCCTTTGAAACCAGTGTTCCTTGGAAATGAAAGAGGCATTTCACAAGCTTTTGGCCAAGATTAGCATCACGCTCATTTCACATCAGTCACACACTTCTCTGGGGGCTCAAGTCCTGCCATTGTTCATGGGGAGCGGGGAGCATCAAGTAAACCTTTCTCACTCAGATGTCTCCACGCTCAAGTAACTTACATTTTAGCAAATGCAAACATGCTAAAACATGCTATGGCAACACTGAGGTTGTGACATTGAGGAAGTGAAGCAGAAAATTCAGCGTGAAGGATTACACACTGGCTGCTCCTCCTGTTACAAAAGAAAACCACGGGGCCATGACCAGGCATACCGTCAGCCCCAAGACCCAGCCTTCCCACTCGTGCCAATTCATTTTACTACGCAAGTGCTGTTTAGTGGCTCCGTAATGCTTTTTCACCTGGTTTCCTAGGATGATTTTTGATGTTATGGTTTACTTCCTCCTGTTATTCACATAGCCCGGGGCCAGACCATACCCTGAGATAGCTCACTCCTATCAGCAAAGGAGAGCTAGATATTTGTATTGTGCAGACCTCACGCTTCTCAGCTGGTTTGCTTGCTAGAAGCATTAACAAGTTTCGTACCAACAAAAGTAAGGGCATGCCCTGGTCTGGGTTATGGCATGCCAGAGCACCCTGCAGCCGCTGTTTTCCTAAGGAGGCGGCTCCGCTACGGACAGCAAAGGGCAGGGGAGCACTCCTGTGTCTCCTCCCAGGGTTTGGCACTGAGCTGCGCTGCTGATTAGCTAGCTACAAGCTTTACTGATCATGAAGGTATTTGTAAGATACAGGCAAAGCCATAACTACATCCTCTATGTCCTACAGACAGACCTCTCTAATGTCTAGGGCAGAGGTCGTGAAGATACTTACTTTAGGGGAGATGTCCCATAATGCTCTATAAGAAGTTGAAAAAAAGATGTATATCCTTAATGACAAATGACCCACTTGTTTACTTCACTAAACTAAATTTCATGTGACTGACTGCAATGGTTAGGTATGACAGATGCTGAGGTTGAGCTCACTGAGGAACAACTGGGTGAGGCCACCTAGTTTCTTTGGGTTTCAGTCATAAAGGTGTGCACTATTCTATTGCACATACACCCAACCTCTAAAAGATACTGTCCTTTTTTTCCTCTCTAGCACTTTTTCAGCCAGTTTGGTTGCCTCCAATTTTTGCAACAAAAATTCGCTTTTTAGCAGTGTTCACATAAGAGTCATTTTCACGCTCAAATTACCACATTTGAATATGGACTTTTGTAACTGTTAATCCATTTTCATGCTAACTAGCAAAACCRATTATACTGTATATAATTAAAAAAACAACTTTACTCTAAATTTGCATACCTGCTTTTTAATTAATACTTGAAACCACTGACATAGGTGGGTATCTGCCCCCAGTATTTTGCTGTGGGTAAAGTCCTGCAGCTCCCGTCAGTGCTAATTCAACGGTGATTCAAAGATGCCGACTGTACCGAGAAGCACTGCTTGAGACTGTATTTTCTCGGTGCAGTGCAGGTTGCTTAGTGACCTGTCACCAAAACAAATGCGATCATTTGTATATTTAAAGAGCAGTCTTTCCCRAAGGGCCCAGCTTTTTGCAGGGACACCTGTTACTTGCGTGCTTGAAATTGCTGTCCTGAAATGACAGGCTCGATGTCGTACTCTAGCTGGCTAACACTTTTTATAAGGAAGTCGTGCAACATGTGTGCAATCCTCTCCGAGTCATCTCACACCAGCGTTGCTTAAATCACACTTTAACGTGCACGTTGTCAGACCGACCACAGAGGCAAGAGTCAATAAAGCWCTACCCTTTCCCAGACACATGGGAGCTTATACATTTGTTTCCTATTTCTCCATCCTGGGTGGAAACTGAAGGTAAACGGCACTCTTACCATTCAGTCGCATGTGAACAAGGACAGGGTCAGTATCGGGGGAGAGGGTTTCCCGGCGGCTGGGACACAAGGTGTCCTGCGATGTCAGATCACCCCGCGCAGCCACGGCAGGGCTAGGCGCTGATGTCCCCCTCAAGCGCTGGAAGGGCTCTGCCCTATAAAGGTCACACCACGTGTTTCATGGCTGGAGGTTGAGCGACGGACTCAAGGGTTGTGTTGGGGGGTTGAAGGTGCGTGGCAGCCAGTGCAAGCTCCGGTAGGAGAAGGGTCCAGGTATACTGACTTGTTTCTCCTTACACTCAACTCCAAAATTATCTGAAGTCTCAGTAAATACTGAGTCATAGATTTATGTAATAAGGCTTTAAGTATCTGTAACAACAGAGTGAATGACACCAAAACTTGAGTCAGTGATACACATGCTTACATCTCATCCTTCTCGCCTCAGCCTGTCACCCACAAAACCAAAAAAGCCTCAAGCCTAACAAAATACACTATATTTGTGAAGGCAGACACTTTATTTAGAAAATTCCAAACTCAAAGGTTTCACAGGGAACTTTACTTCAGCCCTCCTGT
This sequence comes from Oceanodroma leucorhoa, assembly GCA_030449065.1. Taxonomy (NCBI): domain Eukaryota; kingdom Metazoa; phylum Chordata; class Aves; order Procellariiformes; genus Oceanodroma; species Oceanodroma leucorhoa. Next base: position 3,916,087 of record JASVER010000069.1, read on the forward strand.
TTGCACACTTGACGCTGGCACAGCTGATGGCTGCCTTTGCAGTCCTGCCTTTGCAGGACCCGGGCTACGAAAACAATTAATTTCTGGTCCGACCATTGAAAGCAAGAAGGCGGGAGGGCAGAAAGGAGGCCCATCCGTGGGAGAGGATTGCCTGGGGATGCCATGTCGTTACCAGCTCCCCCACAAAAAAAGCAGCCATCGCTTCTCCTCATGGTAAAGCCAGGCCCTTTGCCTGGCTCATTTCAGAGTGGTGCGTGGGGGGGGACGCCTGCGTGACATACAGGACATCAAGGACCAGCCTCATGAACAACTCACAGCGTTTGCTCTCTCCGGAGGCTTGGTGCCAGCCGGGGCTGGAAGAGGCTGGAGCACCAGCAGCACCAGCAGCACCACCACCAGCACCCCCCTGCCCCGCACGCACACYCCATCCCCCTGTAACCAGTGCAGGCAATTCCCAGCCTCCCTGCTCAACTCTCCCTGCTTTGAACAAAGCTCTTATTAATCACATTTTCCTTTTATTCCCTTTGTTCAGAGCGTGGCCTTTAATGGACACCTCTAAGTCTGTTGGAGGGGTTTCCTCCTGAGCGTGTTCGTGGATCTCCCACTGTGAATGCTTCACACGCACAAATGACTTGCGTCCTCTCAGCACACCCATCACATCTGATTGTTCCCTTCTCTCATTTTAGAGCTTGAGAAATATTCCTGTCTTAAACAAGCTGTGCCTTCTTTCAAGTTTTTGATGTCCTACTTGAAACATGAAGGAGCCTATTTTTTAGGAATACAGAAACAGTCAGCTTTTTCATATTTCTTTATACGCTGAAAGCAAATCTTTCCTATTGACTCCTGTTACATTTGTGAAGATACAGAGTTCCCGATGTCAGGTATCAAATGTTAAGCACCTGGGAAGTGCAAAATGCCCTGTGTAACCACCCGTGAGAATTTAGGTGGAAGGCACTTGCTTTGCACCACCGAAATCCCGTACCAGAGTCAGGTGGCATCTGGCTGGCCAGGGCAGTGGTCAGTCCCCTTAATCACAAGGCTATCCTTTTGCTTTTGCTGCAATTGTCAGGCCCCTGTGCTACAAATGCTTCAGCTCCTGCAGCAGCAAACAGCTTCCTTCAGTACAAAGCCCTGACTCACACCCAGAATCACATCCTGTCCAAGGAACGAGGAAGRGGTTTGTGAGTAAAATAACTTGATCATGTAATTATCAGCAGCTTGATCAGCCATGTGCATGTGGGAATGCAAAATGAGGCTGCTGGCAATCTTTACTGAATTTTTAATTGTTTGACTTTGTCATCATATTTTCCCTTTAAGTTTGCTCTGCTGCATAATTATATACACACATGTCTATCCACATGAAGAAGCTGTTCACAGACATTAGATGATGCTGGAAGAAGTGTGGGATCAGAGACGTGAGGGCAATGGGAACTTGGAGTGCATCTGGTGGCTAAAGAATAATCAGAGACGAGAAAGCATGAAGGAGAAATAAGACTATGGACAATCAGAAAATGCTGAGGAACTAAACATGCAGTTTGCTGATCTATGAAATTAATATTAGGGAAAGAAAAGCACAAATCCAAATAGACAAATACTTCTCAAACAATGCATGCAACTTACAGATAACATGTTTGTGGAGCTTACTCTCCAGAAGCTGGTGCATTGAGCCAGTCAGGACAAAAAGCAGAAATACCCCGTACCTTGGTCTGACTCTGGTAAAGCACRCACATAGTTCTACACTGAAGAGCATAAATGAGAAATCTTTCCCTCTAAATATTCAGCAGAGAGGCTAGATGATTCTATAAGAAACATTTACCATCAAGACTTTCAAGACCCAACTGGGTAAAGCCCCAAGGCAACCTGGCCTGGCTTCATAGCTGGCCATGCTTTCAGCTGGAGTTTGGACAAGAGTCATCCTGAGCTCCCATCCAACCCAGATTATCCTGTGAAAGACTAACTAATGGCACCAACAGCTAGAAAACATGCAGCATCTCATGCGTACTTAGCATTTGGCTGAGAGTCACACATAAAGTACATTTCCAGTCTCCTTGATAGCAGTGAAGCTACTCACAGGAAGAAGTTGAGCAGAAGCACGTTCTTGGTTATAGGCCTGGTTTGATGAGCTGTGATACTATAAAACACACTGTTCCAAAACCACTCTGATCTGTAAGTTTCCAACAGCATAACAAGAATGAAAGYTGGCTGAAAAGCATGAGACCATCAAAAAGAGGAAATTGCAAAGGCATGTTGCAAATACATTTTTTAAAGGTTTTTATGTGTTTGAAAACAAAACTACAGTTAGCTTAATTAGAAGTTCCCTGTACTCTGTCACAACCTAGATTTTATATTATTAAATGGCTTAACATGCCTGGCAAAATTCCACTTCGCACAGCAGTGTACACAGTGTACTCCTATCTCTGTATGAACAATTTAATCCTATTTTAACGTATTGTGGCTTGATAAAGTGTGCACACCAATAATTCAGAGCCCTGCAAAATCCCCCCAGGAGCAAGAGAGGAGCAAGGTAATCGCACAGCCTCACCCCTGCACACTTTAGAAGATCACCCGTTGGGACTGAGGACCATATGAGCCGCTATAGGAAACAGCCCTCCTCAGAAACATTTCCCTCATTTCCCATGTCCACGGTGATGCTATTACTGGCTGTCCCCATTTTGCTGTGCATCTGCTTCCTCACACACAAGGTGCAAGAATATAGTCAGAAAAAAAAGCAATTCAGCTGCTTCCATCCCTCTTGACTTGAGAAATTTCTTAACTTCCCAAGGGACCTGTGCCAGACTGCTGGCACGAGGGTCCCTCCCTGATTTATGAAGCCTTAATCCCACTGATGGAAGGCAGAAGGATTCCCTGCTGCTGAGCCACGGCCTCTCTTTCCTTCCTCTGCCCTTCACCAGTTTGGCTGCGTCTTTACAGTCTTGCATGCTGCCCGTACTCTAGTTGGCGAAATCTAGCGAATCTGACTCCAGAGTGCTCTGAAACATTAAGAAATACCTTGAATTCCTGGAGGACAGGGAGAGTCCCAGCAGCCTGCCATTATAGCGCTGCGTTTGCACAAGTGCTTTGATGGCACGAACTTCCTTGTGTTGGCAAGCCCTTGCGCAACATAGACTTCCCCCCAGAGAAGAGTCCTGAGCTYAGAGGACAGCAGAATGGCTATTTCAGCTGGCAGAACACATCGCCACCAGTGAATCGGTACCAGGGAAGGAGAAAGCAGCACAAGTGCCCTTCCAAGGGAGGTGTTACCCTCACGGCTCATCTTCAGTGGTGCCAGCTGAAGGAAGTCCCCAGGAGCACTGCAGAGGGAGTGCATGGCAGCCAAGTGCAGATTCCTGGGGGAACTGCATCTGGGCATGCCCACAGCACCAGCTGGGAGACAGCGGGAATCAGGAAAAACAAGGAATGTGATGGCACCCTCCTAAGCATCACTAAGTCTTGGAAGCCAGCGCAACATTATAAATAATCCTGACATTTCTTTGCCTTTCCTAGAAGCTTTAGCCGGCATTTGCGTAGTTAATAATGCTGCCGTATCATTGTGAGCTTTCACCATCATCATCCTGGAGAGATGGCTGGGAAACAACTCGCTTCTGAATGCCAAAGCTTCAGGCTGTCTGCAAACACAAGTTCTCCTGAATGCTAATGTCACAGCCACAAACACTAATGTCTTCATTTAATGTTAAAAAACACAAGTCTGAAATTAGGAAGCAGGCGAAGAGGATAGATGTTAGTTCTGCAACCTGCTGTCTCCATTCTTTCCTGTTGTTGATACTCACACTTGCAATTTGCCCTAATTCAGAGGTGTCTCTTACTAATGTATGTTCTGTAGCACAAACCATAGCTAGGGACATATTTTAGGAATAGTAATTACATATTGAGGTGCACGCCAGCTAAACCACGCTCTCTGTGCTGCAGCATTTCACTGGGCATGATGGAGAATTACTGTGCTTTGAACTCTCTCAGGCACTGGAGACATGCCAAAGAGATTTCTAGTCTTCATTTCTGTGAAGAATTAGACAAGTTCTCAGTTGAGTAGTTTTGCAAGTGAGCTCTTTAAGCAAACCAGACTTCCACTCTGCAGATAGTATGTTCATTTTGAGGTAAAACACAGTCATTTTGTTGCAGTTCTGTTTTACATACAGTTACTCCATTTGGGGGAAAAAAGCCAACCCACAAAAGCTTGTAAGAAAAAAAAAAATCCTACAGAACTTGAGTCTGTAGGTGTTCCTCTCAAAAATGTCATATTTATCAATATTGGAAAATATTCTTCTTCCTCGTTCTATTCAGTGAGCAGCCTCAATGGAATTGAGGTATTCTGTGAATACCTGCCAGATGTATTTGCAAGAGATATTTGCAGGGGCAGCAGGGCAAAAGTATATGTGGTGTTTGGCAATCGATTGTAAAATGCTCACAGCAGGAAAGGAAACAAAGGCAGTTTTTGGATTTCTTTTCCCTTCTACACTAGGTTGTCACACATTTTTCTAACCATGTCAAACCAGAAAAATAAGTGTCTACTTATCCATATATGCAGTTGCATCATATGCCATTAATAATATGGCATATGGCAATTAATAAAATACAGTAATCTCTATGAAAATTAGTTTTCTGCTCAGTGATTATCTTTGTCCAAGTGCATGTCTTTCTCCGTGGCCAGTATCAAACAGCCACACAAGCCATAAACCAATGATGGTTAACACTTCTGGTTGTCTCAGTGCTTCAGTTTAGCTATCTAGTATCTCTGCAGTTGGCTCAATGATGTTAAGTCACTCCGCTTTGCTTTTGCTACTTTAGGCAAATGAAAAGAGACATGTTAAAAGCACAGTTAATTACTAAGGAAGGTTCACAGCTCTTGCAGCAAAAAGGGCTTGCTTCCGTATTTCTAAGTATGTGCATGCCTATGCACACAGTGTTTGGCCACACATGCACATGCATATTTATGCCATGAGCTATACACATATATTTTGATGTAACACAGGCACGCTTGCTGGGCCCTGCCTGGTTAATGGTGGTGGAATGTCTTAAGCCTCTTTCAAGTTGTTGTTCAGCACCCACATGTGCTCAACCCCAGGTGCTAAGTCCAGGAGCTTCAGGATACCTTTCAGCAGCCTGCATGGTTTAAACGCTGAGGCTGGAGAGAGAGACTACAAATTCTAGGAAGGTTTTTGATTTGTAAGTCTTTCTGATACCCTTGATTAATTAAAAATCCCACCTATGTACAAAAGCAGAAGATTTCCCTGATTTCAGTGATACCAACATTCCCAGAACTGAGCCATCTGACTGAACAATTACTGAATTGTCTCCCACTGTGAGGTAAGAAGTGCTTTCCTGGACGAAGCATCATCAGCCATCTTCCAGAGAACATATAATAAAAGATCTGGACAACACCACTTTTTCTTCCAGAGGTCTTTATCCAGTTTTTGTAGATAAAGGAAATGGGTTGTTCCAGCTGTCCTCTGAGGTCCAGACAGATTTCCTGAATTAAGGAAAGGATGTACATTCCTCCCCACCTTCTGAAATTCCTCTTTTGAACAAGAACTTATTCAGGACTGAGTTCCTTTTTAGTTTTCTTATGCTGTTGCACAACGCTTAGAACATTTTTGCCTCTGTCCCCAGTGGAGTATATCCTCATTTCAAGCGTGCTCTTTTATCTGAGTAGATTGCTAAAGGGTTTACTATGTAGATGAACTCTTCCTAGAAGGTACAAAGTTTGTACTGAGAGGCCCTTTACAGAAGACACTGCAGTGACTTCGCATCAGTAATGGTGGACATTTCAGGAATTTTTAGCACCATGTCAGAGAATGGTTCAATGACTATGCATAAAACCTTAGCTGCTTAGAAAGACACAAAGCTACGTTTCTACTTAGGTTTCTTTTTCTGGGATCAAAGCTTGCTAAAATTACTGACGTGGTATTTCAGATTTCTTTTCCAGCCTGGCAGTTCACAGAGAGAGCACAGACTCTGATCTATCTATAGTGCCTGCCTTGCGCTGCTTTTTGCCATTAGTATAGTAACGATACTTCATTTTCCTACTGAGTGTTCTTCCAGCATCTTCTCACCCTCCAAATAAAATTTACTATTGTCTGCTAAATCAGCTTAGCTTTGCAGTAGCTGCATACCCTTCTTTCACTTTTCTTCTTGGCTGTTTTCTGTCAGTGTGAGACCAACATTACACAGTTGAAGAATAAACGGAGCAGGGTTCGAAGGTTTGTTAGGAAAGCGTGGCACCACACCAGCTCACCTCCATACCGCTTGCAGTGAGAGCAATGTGTTCAGATACCCTGACTGGCATTTCAGATCCAGATCACGGCGCAACTCGAAGTAGGGGGCTGCCCAGATCAACACGCTGCTTGTGCAGTCCCTGTTCTGGAGAACAGGAGGGTGGCRGCTGCTGCGTACAGGGGACAGAAGGGGACTGCTAGCAGCAGCCATCACTATCCTGGTCGCTGCTGGCCGCCACAGTAGGAGCGGAAGGTGCGCTCTCATCCCTTGCACTTGCTGCAGCAGGAATGAGGTCAGACCTTTGCCCGACAACAGGAAAGATGCAAGATGGTCAGGGGAGACTGCTACGAGGAGCTGGTGAATGCAGGGGTTGATGACAGACATCCATCCATGGCACCCCTAAGTCACCTACAGCCTGTTAAAGTCCAACTGACCATCTCATCTTCCTCCTTCCATAAGAGCCTTTCTGGCCTTTCTTCCCTCTTCTGTTTTAAAACTCAGACCCCTGCCAGTGCAAGATTAGATTTTCTTTTGCCTGCTTTGCCAAGAAGCCTTTGGCCAGATCCGTGCAGTTAGTGTTACCTGCTCTAAGTCCACAGAGGTCTAATTATCCAGCCATCGTGAAGTTAGCAGTAGCCTGGGTGCGAACAGGGTCATAAGTGAATTTACTTGCTTCTCCAGTCCCACCAGTAGGTGCCTGTCCCTCGTCCCAAGGTGCAACCATAGCATGCTTGGYGTTTCACTTTCTAGAAGTACGTCCAGCTTCCTTTTATTTCGCCCTTTTTGGATTTAAGAAAATAGTTCCATATTCAATTCAGGTTATTAAACTATGCTTCTACAGTAGTCCTTTAAAAATTTTCATTATCATCTATTTTAAAATACGTTTTTAACCTACTAGAATTTATCCTCTGAGGTAGACGACCCTTGCTTTGTTAATAGCAAGACAGAGTCAGGCAGAACACTCCAGAGTCAGGCAATTTTAATGCACTTCCCACCTTTGTGGTGTCAGCAAACGTCTTGAGAACAAACACATGAAATGTCACATTCCTAATATTAGCACGTATTTCCACAGCACAGAAGGGCAAAAATGGGGTCATGAAGGAGCAACTTGGTGGACAAACTAGTGGGACCTGGAAAGACACTGAGAGAATGACACGTTTTTAAGGCAGATTTTCAGAAGCCACAAAATCAGCAAGTTTGAAAATGTAGGACCAGGTGTTTTTACAGGGGCAAAGCTTTTTAAGTACCTTCTGCGTGGGACAAAATCCAGTATTACTGATTCCAGGATGAGATTTGCTTATGGAATTGTAACAGCTTACACCAGCAATACCTGCACGGAGTGCATGTGCAACCTCATGCGTGACAGAGCACATTGTGCAGAGCCATTAAAGGAGTCCACACTTCACATTAATGAGGAGACTAAGCACCCTTACCTTGCTCAAGAACCATGCAGATGAAGAAGGGACAAGCAAGCTGAATCCTGCATTTCTTCCAGCCTTCCCACTTCCCAACTGATGCAGCTTAGAAACAGCACAAGCTGCTTAAGGCATGGCAAGGGCCAAATCTCCCCAAGCACTTCCCATTTCAGCACAGGCACAGCCACAATGGCAGCAGGGGAAGAGTGGGAAACACGAAACTCCCGGGAGCAACTGGGAACAGTAAAGAGAGGAGATGGAGAACACAACGATAAGCAATGATGGCATGGCTAGAAAAGGGTCATAAAGGATGGAGGGAAATCTGAGCTTTTAGGGGGTTTTTTTATTTTTCAATAGCCACCATTGCTCATGCTCTGCACCAGAGTTCCCCAGACATGGCTGTCAGAGAGGGGCTGACTGGTTTGGCAGCTGGGTCCCAGTAGCCACAGCGGGCAAGGGCAGCTGGGGCCAGGCAGAGTGCGCAGCCGCATTCAGYGGGGTGTGAGGGCAAGGTGTCGCAGCTGGAGAAACGCTGCTGCACAAAGAGAACCCGAGAGAGATGGAAAATTAAACCCAGGCATGGATGGAGRTGGGGATCCCAGGAAAACTCCTGCTGGAAACTCGGGAGAGAGCAGACCTCAGAAGTGCCAGATCCCTTTTCCCACAGAACTGTTTTCCACTAGATGCGTGTTTCCCTTTCCAGAATTCATTTCATGTCACTTTAAGCTTTTTAATACAACAGTTACCGTCTTGGAGAACTGAAATGCAGGATTTTGCAAGAGTGTGATTACGGAGTCTGGTCTTGCTCATAACTCACACTGAGGTTGACAGAAACCAGGTCAGAAACCATGCAGACGAGGTCAGAACCCTTATAGCTGAAACGGGAGTCACTGTTTCCCCCAACCCTCTTAGCAGGCAATCATAACTTCTGAACAAAATTAACTGTAATCGATTTTTGCATGTATGCTAAGTGGATTTAATTTAGTGCAATAGTCAATATACACCCATAGATGGTCCTAAAGTTTCTTGTTTTGTGCAGCTTAGTCAATTTTCATTYACATTCTGTGCCATTACAGCTAACTACAACAACTCAGGACATTGGGTAACTAATGAGGGAGATTAGACTGTACAAACCAGGATAATCCATTGGTCAGATGCTACCACCTTGATGAGCAGGTGCAGGAACTGTGTGATACACGATGTAATAAATGCATGACATGTCCTGACTGGTGACTGGATCTGCTGCTCTCTAGTAAAGCCTGGGCTGTGGTCAAAGCCTTTTCCATAGTCGTAAGTATTTTAATCCCTGTGTGGATTCTCTCATGCCTAGTAAGAGTCAAGCTCATGCTGAATCCTCTTCTTCAGTGGGAACTATTAGTAGGGACCCTGCCTTCTGCCCAGTCTGCTGTTCTCAAGGAAGCTACAGACGTGCATGTCTTCAAGGCTGCTCTATTTCTGTTGAATTTATTAAACTGGCCCAACACGTTCAAAAATTACTGAGGGAGAGGAGGGATAGACTGTGCAATGACATCAGCCTAATTTCCCTAAGAAATTCTTGGTGGTACTTTTTTTTTTTTTAGAGCAGACTCTTCACGTATGAAATTACTAATGTCAAACCATACCTGGAGCAAAGAGTCTGAAAATTAAAGTCCCTGGAGCCAGATGACCTGAACCCTGTCCCTTGCTACAGCACAAACTTCCTATGGTCATTTTAACAGATCACTGAGTCTGTGCCTTAGTTTCTGCATTTGTATAATGGAGCAAATATTTCTTTACACCACATCGACAGCATTTTGTACTAAGGTCAGTCATGCTGTCAGGAGGAAGCATCAGTGACACGTACGGCATGGCTGATTCATTTTCCAACAGCTAATGATGTGGTAGATCCACCTTAGCAATCAACTACATTATCTCATTTTAATTTTCCAGCTCAAAGCGTAACATGGGTTATGGGATGTTACGTTGGTTAGGCAGTAACCACTTACAAACAAAAGAAAAAAAACACCAGTGTATGTGTCAACTTATGTTTAACATAGGAAGAGAGACAGAAGACTGTGGCTGCACCTGTAGCCCGCAAGGAGCAGATCAAGGATCAAGTGTGTGACACTTTGGGGGGTGGAGGGAACAGGAGAGGAARAAGGGGTTATTTCAGAATGACTTACAGTCCGCTCCCATGAACTGAACACCCATTAGTGGTCAGAGCCTGTTAGGTGAGCTGTTGGAGCACATCTTTCAGCTCAGTTTCATTCAAAAGGAATCCAGGTCAGGGACTGAGACAACTCCGTGATACGAACCCAAACACACAAAGTGAGGACAATCGGGAGATTCACTTCAAAAGCACGCTCCTGATCTAAACTAGAACACGGGGGTGGGTGGGCACTGCACAGGCCAGCCTTGTTACAGGACTGTCTGCTGTGCGGCTCTAAGGTTAGCACAGGGTGGGATGGAAAGTAAGCCATGTGCGCTCCTCATTTAGCAACTCACTGGGCATCTCCCTCACAGAGCATATTTTGCTATTTTACAGTAGGCCCTGGGTTTTGGTGGGGGTTTTTTCGTTTGTTTTTTTTTGGGGGGGGGGGTGTTTTGCAACTCCCTGGAGTTCCCACTTTATACATGAGGGAAAAAAAAGCACAATAAAGAAGGTGACGTATTTCCCTCAACCAGCAAAGCCAGAAAATCGGAGAAAGAGCACAGACAGCTTAGGAGGACTCTGTCTTACAGGCTAGCAAATAAAAGTATAGTGCGAGCCTGGTAGACACACATGCAAAAAGAATGAAAAGGAGAAAAAGCAAGTTTACTATCCTGAAACTATGGAATGGAAATAAAAAAATAATCCAAGTCTGGCTCATCCACTGAACATTTTGCCTCACTTTCCGGTGAGGATAATGCTGTGTGTGAACAGAACAAAATGGCATCTAACAAAAACTAGAATAGGGCAATACAAGCTAAAGTATCTGAATAGAAAAAAATTGACTCTGCTTACTGTAAAAAAACCCTCCCATTGTAACAAGGAAAGAATTGGCAAGTTAAATTGCGGGTTCAGCAGCAAAAAATGTTTAGTGAATCAGTGATTCCCTTTTTTTTCTTTTTGGTAACATACAAGCAAGGGAGAGGAAAAGGGAGAACTGAACCATTGGGTTGGCTTACTCGACTCTGGATCATTCTCTGTTCTTGGCTCATCCCTACAGCTTGGGTTTTTTTTGTTTAGTTGGTTTAGTCTAACCACATGAAGGTTGAGAGAGGATAACTGTCTGAAGGACAGACAAGTGCTGAAACTGTGGAAAGATCAAACATACAGAAGTGTGAAAAATAAATATCAAATGGTAATTAAGTTCCTAATTATTGAAGGACCGGAGTTCCAAATAGCCTTCTAAAGAGAAATTTGACAAGGAACTTCTGACTCGATAAATCTTCAGGAGATATGATAGAAGCAACCCTTCGAACTTCAGATAGGAACCCACATGTCTTACGATCTGATGGGAGACGTGACTGCTGTTTACTTCTAGCCTCACACTCACTGGCTTCTGACAGGCACTTGTAGGGATCAGAAAGCAGTTCTTTTTCCTCCTTTGTGCATAATTCAACATCGTTGTCCATGACTTCTGAGTACAGAAACTCTCTACGCAATTGTTCTGAATGTTGGAGATCAACTGCAAGTTAAGGCTTTGATTTGGCGGGAGCAGGAAGGGCTTTCTGCTTTTCACTGTAGATGGTATACGGCGCTCTGAATATTATGTGGGAAACAAACAAGTGTATTGCCTCTGCCAGAGTAACACACCATACACTTGGCCTCTTTTGCCCTCTTCCTGTGCTACTTCGTCTGCTACTGCCAAGAAGGATTTTTGCATGGGCATACAGCTTAGGTAACCAGCAGACACTTCTAGATGAAAACATCTTTCATCATCTGTAACGGCAGAGGGGTGAGTAACGATGTAAATGATCCTTTCCGGTTCTTCCCTTTCCTAATTAAGAGAATCTATATTCAATTCATTAAAGCCATCTGTGTGACAATTATCTTACTGTGAAAGCTCTGGATCAGTTTTCCTCATCCAGAACCTCATCTTTTTTGATGCTGTTTGTTACTGATTAGGCCTGAATCTAAAATTTCAGCTCTCTGAAGTGTACGCTGCCTTTAAGTATAGGATTGTGACTACAGTGCCTAACTATATAGATCTTTTGAAATTACAATGGCAATGTTCTTCAAAGTCTTCCATTCTCTAGCTGCCTTTAATTCTTCTCTCACCCTTGGAGTATTCTCTATTCCTCTATTTTTTTAAATTTTGCAGGCAATAGGGAAAAGACTTCAAAAGCTTTAAGGAGAAAATTAATTTGTGCAACTTTCTTGAAAAAGTGTCTGTTGCTTACTTCTTACAAGGTCTTGCTAAATACTTTTACACTATAAACTAAAACTACTATGTTTTCACAGAGTTTATAGCATGACTAACTGCATTTTCTAGAAACCAGGAAAATACTGTCTCCTGTATCATCCAGTTTAAGCCTTTTCTTCACTATTAGCCATTACCAGAATTTAAAGGCTTGGCTGGACCACCATTTCACAGAAAGGAAGAGAATGAAACATGACATTTTGTTTAAGGTACAATTCTTAATGACATGAAGATCAAATTCTAAAGCTGCAGCATTCACATTTAACTATTTATACTCAACAGAAAAAGCAGCTTACCAACCACTATTGCAGTAACCCTAAAGGAAACAGATATATAGACTCAGACAAGTGTTCTCCAAAACATATTTTTAATGTAGTCTGCATCTGGAGCCTAAAGAGAGTAAGAGCAGAGAAATATGCTTGTTACTCCTTTTTTACATTACTGTTAAAGCTAAATTACTTCACGTAAAAAAGAAACTGCAATATTTCCATACACGGAGCTAGCCCTGCATAGGAAGTCTTCGTGATAGAATGGAACACAAATACAACGTTAGTTAAAACCAACCCAACAACAGCTTTTCATTCTGCCCTCACTGAGGGGTCAACAGTTACTTTAACACTCAAAGCCAAAGATATGAGCAGAGTCGTATGTCTCCCATCAATTTCCCCAAATCTACTCTGAARCATTAAATACCAGTTGACTTCATTGTAGTCACAGAAGATAGAAATTAGTGTTTAGTCTACTTACTCACATTTGTCAACATTTTAGAGTATAACAGGCTATAACATTCTATATTTCAAAGTATGAGGAAGCTATTTCAAGAGCAGTCATATCCTGCCACTGTCACCTTGCAGTTGATACAAAACTGAGGAGAGGCACATTTTTTCCTCATAAGGTTTCTATCTTTTTATAAATCCTCCTGTAAGGAATTTGCTATAGCACTCTATTCCTTTTTTAAAGTAGTGTTTTGTAAAAGTGGAAAGAGGTTAATTTTAACCAGTTGCAAAGCAGTCATTAAAAGAGAGCTCTTTGGGGACTCAGGAAATACACAAATTACTTCCTACCCAGGGACTGTTGTAAAGTATATATGGAAAACTAACCACGCTGTTGCCTTGCATTTCAGAAAGTGTCTTTACACTGCACTTAACAAACAGAACAGAGACACCACAGACAGCTGGAATCTTGTTACCAGCATAAGTGATACAAAAATAGGAATACAATTTTAGAATTTGGTAAGAAAAGCATTTCATTTTTTTTTTACGAGAATTCTCTTCATCTTTCTGGCTGAAGTATTTCAGTTGAAACCCAAGATGATTGGGAGAAAAAAATGCTTTGAGTATTTACCCCCTACCCCAAAAAATACAACTTCAGAGGTCTCAACAAGCAGGGTATCAGTGTCTTTGCCTCTAAGGAGCCATACCTGTAAAGTGTTTAATCAGTTTTAAAACCTGTTTCACCCCTGCAGGGCATACAATTTTTTCTGCAGTGTTCTCAACATTTTTCTGCGTCGGTGGCTCAGAAGCAGTACATTTCATCAGAAAAAAAGCCCAAATAGGAAGAAAAGAGAAGAACAGGAAAAGAATGAGTTAAAATATAACAAAAATAAAACAATTCTTTGTGTTCTGAATGCTCTTTAGTTCCTTCTCCTTCCCACAGTTTGAGTCCAGCTAGCAACACTATTGCATTTAGCATCAACGCGTTTCACTAAAATAAACTTATCCCCACCTCTGAATAGTAACAAAAGTAATAATAATAAAAAAAAAAATTCTGGTCCAGAAAGTTGGTATCTGCACAGAAGTGGAGGCAAAACTGGTTTGAATCAGGGGCTGAGGGGGCAAAACTGCTACTACCCATTAGCACAGGCCTTAGTGGCACATGCATCTCAGACAAGGCCCGCTGTCCCAACCCTCCCTCCCAATGAGCAAATCCTGAACTAATCCCTAACACATTACCCAGCACAGGCTCTCTACCAATTTGTTTTAAAATTAAGAAAAATTAAACAGGGTAATGTAAACATACAGGGCTAAATGGAAAGTGGTATTAAATGCATGAATTCATCTGCCCGGACACCTAGGTCCAAGTATCTGGCAAAGTAAGAGTTCGGCAGATAGCCTCATCACCATGAGAAATTAAATTTTGCATGGAGGTGACAGGCTTTAGGACTGATGCACATTGGTAGCTATTTAGACAGAACTACATACAATACATCAGTATGTCCTATTAAACTGGTTTGTTTTTACAGAGCAGCTAACAGAATAAGCCTTCCTCGTAGCAATTTTCCCTAGATTTACATATACTTAATAGTGATACGCTTTCTCTTTTGGGAATGTTTTCCATTCAAAAATTTGCTAACAATTAACAATTTTTAGATTATATTTCTGGACTACTAATGTCCAACTAATTTTAAACAGGATATCTGACACTTACAAAGACAGAAATTTAAACTAAAAACACTAAAGAGCAGTACATATTCCAGAGTGTAAAACTCAAAATCTAAAAATCCCTTTCTCTGTGACCTATAGAAAAAGAATTATTTTTATGACTTGAAGTATAATGTGGATCATTTCTAGAGTGGTGTGATTTGTTGATTATCCCCACTTACAGAGTAGTAGAAAAGCATTAAAAAAAGTAAAAAAAAAATCAAACTACATGTTCTCACAAATGACAGCTTGGGTGGCATGTGTTTTAATCATTACAAATCAGAGAAATTCAGCCAATTGAATAGAATTTCACTCCTGTGTATTCGCAAGAGAAACTAACAGGGTTTCCTCATTCCCATAATTTCATACAATGCAGACATGGCATGGGACAAACATGTGAAAGTTGCTTCAGAATAAGAGTCTGAAAGTGGCAATACACAAACAGCACAGCTTTCAGCATACCTTTGTTTAAAAACATCCCCATATTTTTCCCAAGAATGGCTAAGCTAGTAGGCACCATGCTGTACACTAACAGGAACCCCAAACCAGCCCAAAAGTAAGGAAGCACTATTCTTATATGCTCCCAAGACACATTCTTCCTCAACTTAATTCACAAACCACAAAAATGTTCCGACATCAACTTAAATAATAAAATATTAAAAAAAGATCCTCCTAGAACAACTTTACCTTTATCTAATTAATTTGGCTTCTAAGTACCTCTATCACTGACAAAGGCCTAAATCAACTTGTTGAATTTCTGGAGCAAGAACCCCATAGGTACACTTACTGCCCACCACTGAAATGAAACATCAAGTCAAAAATATCCAATATTCTAGACCATTAAACTTCAAGTAAACTGTATTCTATCCAACAGAAATTAATTTCACTTTAAGACATTTGCAGGGCTAATGTGCCATAATAAATTCTACTATTAATCAACAGTAAAGTGCTGAATTATATTAATTACCTGAATCGCACTCACATTTATGATCTTTATTTATAGATTTCTTATCAAGTCAAAAGAGCCCTTTCTGTTGTAAAAGCTAAGCTGTTGTGCAAATATTATAAAAATAGGTACTTTAATTAGGAGCTATATACACAACAGAACTTCCGCTTTTTGTTAAGTACAGCTGACATAGTAGAGATGAAAAATCCATGCAAGTATTTATAAAGATATTTAAAATGAAGAAAAAAGGACACTGCTATAGAACTTCCAATACCCTGGCATATGGCCACTTACTATATTAGCTGATGTCTAGATCTGGACTGATAAGCATCATGCCACCAACATGCTTTAGTTTCTTTTGTAGCTAAAGTTGATTTGTAAATTTTAAACTACAGCATACATTTGATCTATTTCTCATTAAAGTGTATCATTAAGTTTGAGGATAAACTTTGAGCAAACTTCACATCTAGTCACATAACCAGCACAAGCAAGACATTAGTGCAAAGGGGAAGGTGTCAGTTGTACGTAATGAGGACTCTTCCCCTAACTGCACGATGCAATAAAACAGTTTTCAGATTTAAAGTTCAAGTGGACTACGATGAGAAAAAGCAAGTTTTTCTTCTCCCAAATTTAGGGCAAATTTCCAGAGGATCAAAAGGAAAGCAACCTCAGTTACAGCAGTCAAGAAAGTCAAACTCAAGTTTGGAGAGCTGATAAGTAACTCCAAAATTCATCATGCTATGAAGACAGCATTCTCAAAAGAGCTCCAAACAAACTGCAAAACAAAATTGGCATTTAAGTTGAAATTGGCCAAGTGCTGCATAGAAATATGCTCACACACAACAGTCATGTTTAAGCCAGTGCATAGAGAAGATAAAAGCACTTATGGTAGTTGCAAATGTCAACAAGTCCATACAACTTGTACAGTTTAGCAATGAGTCCATAGAAAAAGAACAGAATAAGAGTAGAAATGCTCAAGCAAAACCAAAAAAAGATGACCTTCCAACTGTATAAAATCCGCATAACAGTTATAGTAAAAAGACATCAGTGGAAAATACTCAACTCAGTCCCAAACACCCAACAAGCAAATAAGACCAGAATAGACAAGCCTTTGGCAGACAATTTTTAAGAGTCTAAATATGGCATTACATTTCTAAATAACCCACAAAATATATTATATGGCATATTCATATTAAATACTGGGTAACCAACTCTGCAGATCTGATGCTAACAATGCTTTAGCCAATGAGAGCAGGATGGAGCAAGCTAAGGGAACGCTGGTGTATCACAACAGTGCTCAAGAAAAATATCATCACCAAGTCGTGCTTCAAAAACAGTACTCTGAGACTCCACACTATCATCTATGGAGCAAAACAAAGTTCTCTAATTTTTCAGGGATTTGCCCTGCATAGTATATGTTATGATTCACTATTACACGAGCAGCAAGACACTGCAACGTAGTATGATTTATGGGCTGGATTAAATTTTTTGCTATTTCCTTCTCATCCAACAAATCACTAGCAGTTTGTTTATGCGAGTTTGTGGCATCAAAGTGTGAACCTGACTTGATAAGAAGATTCATGATGTCTGGATGGTTGTTCAGTGCAGCAACGTGTAATGGACTGTTGTTATCAGAGTCTCTGACATTTACATCAGCACCACATTCCACCAGGATAGCAGTAACTTGTAGAGAGGGGAATTTACAAACTGGGTAGCGACCCACACATGTGGTATTATTGTCAACAGCAAGGTGAAGTGGACTGAAGTTATTCTTCCCTCTAGGCTGAAGCTTAAGAAACTTGTAAATAGTCTGTTTCTTAAAATGCTCCTGTTCTGAGCTGCAAGGTACTTTCTCCAACAAGCAAATTAAATGCAAAATGATGGAAAGGGCTTTGTTCAGCTGTATTGGATCAGGGGGACACTGGGTTTGTTTCATGGCCCGTTCTATTTCAAGAACACTTTTGCACAGTATGCCCATGAGATCATCAAATGTGACAGTAGTGCCGAGCAGCCCTTTTGCCCTATCCTGCAGCATGAAGGAGAACAGTTCAGCAAATGATAGTAAACTGCTGGCTGTCATAGGGCTCAGCGGATCAAGATTGCTCTGCTGCATGTCCAAAGCATATTTCCATAAGTTGATGCAACGCTTGAAGTTTCCAGAGTCTGCATAGACAGCACCTCTGTATCTAATATAGTAGGATGTATCTGGGTGAGAAGGGCCAAGAATACGCTCTCTAATTAATAGTGCTTGCATTCTCATCTCGTCAGGGTCTGCAATAAGATTTTCTAGCTCTTCTGAGCTGTTTACCTCCTTAGCATAATCATATGCCATAATTAGTGTTTGTGGCACAGGTTTGCTCAGGATATTAGTCCTATCACTGTATCTCATTTCCATAGCTCTCTTCCAGTATTTCAAAGCACCGAGCAGATCTCTCTTTTTGTCCACGAATGTTGCTCCTAGAAGTTCCAGAGCATTTATGCGTTCAGCCTTACTAGTCTGTACATGCTGGGTCAGAAAGTCCACGATATTTGTGTGGCCTGTCACACTAGCCGACAGAAGAGGAGTCATTCCATAACCGTCCTTTTCCATTTTAGCACAGTACTTGAGAAGCATCTTCATGATCTCCAAACTTCCAGATTCCGCACAGTCATGTAATGCAGTGTTTCCTGCAAGAGAAGAAACACAATTGCACAAATCGTAATCAAATTATAGTCCACACTCCGCCGTGCTAAAAAAAAAAAAAAAAAAAAAAATAGCTGTTTTGACATGTAAAGACTATAAAAGGCTTAGATGACAAGTCAAAGTATTCAAGATCTGATTAAGTTACAAGACTGCCAGGCAGTTATACAAATCAAAATGCTTGATATTATTGCCTGAAAAAAATAAACATGTTTTTGTCTCATTATTAAAAAAAAATAGAATTAAACCGGAATTCTCTGCTACCTAAAAGCACAGGAGCAGGCAATTCTACTGTGTCATAAGTCAAGCAAGCGGGGCAGAAGACCAGCCTGGCTGAACAGGGAACTCCTCTTGGAGTTCAAGAGGAAAAAGAAATTGTACGATCTCTGGAAGCAAAGTCAGGCTTCGCAGGAAGATTACAGAGCTGTGGTTCATATATGCAGGGAGAAGACTGGCCAGTGTTGTATCAGACCACAAGAAGGGCTTTTTTAAGTATGTTAATAGCAAGAGGAGGTCTAAAGAAAATATCAGACCGATACTTGTTGAAGATGGTCACGCGACTAACAGGGATGAAGAAAAAGCGGAGGCATTCAATTTTTTTTTGCCTCAGTCTTTAACAATACTGACAGACCTTGGGCTGCCCCGTCCCCTGAATTGGAGGACCACTAGTGTGGGAATAGCGACTTTCCATTTGTGGACACCAAAATTGTAAGGAACCAGTTGTATCAGCTGAATGTTCACAAGCCCATGGGGCCTGATGGGATTCATCCCAGGGTACTGAAGGAGCTAGGGGATGTTACGGCAGGACCCCTCTTGATCATCTGCCAAAGGTCTTGGTAGTCTGGGGAGGTTCCCACTGACTGGAAGCTAGCCAACATCATTCCAATTTACAAGAAGGGTGTTAGGGAAGACCCAGGGAACTACAGACCTGTTAGTCTAACCTCAGTTCCGGGAAAAATTATGGAGAAGATCATACTGGGTACTAATGAAAGGCATTTAAAGAACAATGCAATCATCAGGCACAGTCAACATGGGTTCTCAAAGGGAAAGTCCTGTTTAACTAATTTGATATCCTTCTATAAGGTCACCTGCCTAGTGGATGAAGGGAAGGCGGTGGATTTAGTTTTTCTGGATTTTAGTAAGGCTTTTGATATTGTCCCTCACAGCGTCCTTCTGGACAAGTTGTCCAACTGTGGGATGAGCAGGTTCACGATGCACTGGGTGAAGAATTGCCTGAAAGGCAGAGCTCAAAGGGTTGTAGTGAATGGAGCTACATATGGCTGGTGACCGGTCACCAGTGGTCTTCCTCAGGGCTCAATTTTAGGGCCAGTTCTGTTCAACATATTTATCAGTGACCTAGATGCAGGAGTTGAATGCACCATTAGCAAGTTCACTGATGACACCAAACTGGGAGGTTCTGTTGACTCTCTTATGGGACAAGAGGCCTTGCAGAGGGATCTAATTAGAGTGAAGCATTGGGCAGTGATTAATGGGATGAAATTTAACAAGTCAAAATGCCAGATCCTGCACCTAGTACAGAGTAACGSCAGGCACAAGTATAAAYTGGGAGAGGAGWGKCTGGAGAGCAGCCCAGCAGACAGGGATCTGGGGGTGCTGGCTGACAGCAGGCTCCATATCAGCCAGCAGTGTGCCCTGGCAGCCAAGAGGGCAAACCGCATCCCGGGGTGCA
>JASVER010000069.1:3936103-3950801 GCA_030449065.1 Oceanodroma leucorhoa
GCTGAGCACTCTGGGTTTGTCTAGTTTGGAGAAAAAGAGGCTGAGGGGCGACCTCATTGCTCTCTACAGCTTCCTGAGGAGGGGACGTGGAGAGGGAGGTGCTGATCCCTCCTCCCTGGGATCCAGTGACAGAGCGCCTGGGAATGGTTCAAAGCTGTGCCAGGGGAGGTTTAGACTAGACATTAGAAAGCATTTCTTTACCGAGAGGATGGTTAAACACTGGAACAGGCTTCCTAGAGAGGTGGTCGATGCCCCAAGCCTGTCAATGTTTAAAAGGCTTTTGGACAATGCCCTTAATAATTTGATTTAACTTTTGGTCAGCTCTGAAGTGGTCAGGCAGTTGGACTAGATGATCACTGTAGGTCCCTTCCAACTGAAATAGTCTATTCTATTCTATAAGGGGTTTTGTATCTGCTTTCAAGCATGAGACAGAAACTTAAGCTTGCTATCTCCATGTTACTACATTTTCCCCTTCTTCCCTTGTCAAATATCCGTTCCCCTTTATCTCCAACAATGATTAAAAAATTAGATTTGTATGAGAATTAAAGCCACCCTAACTCAACATTGGCTTTTTTTGCCTCTACACTACACCTCTTCCTCTCTCCGTCTGCCAACCCTTTTGATTTACATGTTTTGAGGCAATAATTGTACACAACAGAAAATACAGTCCATCACAACATGCCCTTCATCTCAGCTGGGGCCTTTCAGACTGCCAGTATATTCTGAGGGAGCTGGATATTTTGTTGAGCACATGTATATACCCAGACAAACTATTYTTAATGCTTTCTTAGGTCTTTATCCTGAAGTCCCACATTAATCCCTCTGCTCCTCTGGTTAGGATTCCCAAAACCAAGAAGAAAAAGATGCCTTCACCACACAACACGCAGCCATCTATCTTATAAGTGTCTTATCATCTACATGCAGATTATTTCTCATCAGCATGGCATTGCAGTGTCTTTTACTTAAAGGCACTCCAGTTCTAACACCATGTGGGGAAATTTCTAGTTAGCACTAGTGACACCTGTTTGAAAACCCGATTCACAGAAAATTAGAAAGCAAGCATTAGACACCACATCTACTAGGCTTCAACTAGATGAAAATTTTGCTTAATTTTAAATATGAGCACTTCACTGGAAGAGAAGGAAAAAGATGAAGACAAACTCTCCTGGTCCCCTCCCAACAAAACAAAGTCTCTTATATGGTTGACTGCTTTTAAAACTACACAATTTGTATCTACCTTGTTCTTTGTAATATACTATACATACTACAGATTCAGGCATAGTAACTTTTCAGCTTCCTACTAAATTAATAAGTAAATTATTAACAGAAAGCTCATGTAAAAATTGGTGGCTCATGGCTTGGACGGGTGTACTCTTCGCTGGGTAAAAAACTGGCTGGACGGCCGAGCCCAGAGAGTTGTGGTGAATGGAGTCAAATCCAGTTGGCGACCGGTCACAAGCGGTGTTCCCCAGGGCTCAGTATTGGGGCCCGTCTTGTTTAACGTCTTTATCAATGATCTGGATGAGGGGATCGAGTGCACCCTCAGTAAGTTCGCGGATGACACCAAGTTGGGCGGCGGCGTTGATCTGCCTGAGGGTAGGAAGGTTCTGCAGAGGGATCTGGACAGGTTGGATCGATGGGCCGAGGCCAATTGTATGAGGTTCAACAAGACCAAGTGCCGGGTCCTGTACTTGGGTCACAACAAGTCCAGACAACGCTACAGGCTTGGGGAAGAGTGGCTGGAAAGCTGCCCGGCGGAAAAGGACCTGGGGGTGCAGGTCGACAGCCGGCTGAACATGAGCCGGCAGTGTGCCCAGGTGGCCAAGAAGGCCAACGGCATCCTGGCCTGTGTCAGGAATAGTGTGGCCAGTAGGCAGAGGGAGGTGATCGTGCCCCTGTACTCGGCACTGGTGAGGCCGCACCTCGAATCCTGTGTTCAGTTTTGGGCCCCTCACTACAAGAAGGATATTGAGGTGCTGGAGCGTGTCCAGAGAAGGGCGACGAGGCTGGTGAAGGGTCTGGAGCACAAGTCTTATGAGGAGCGGCTGAGGGAGCTGGGGTTGTTTAGCCTGGAGAAGAGGAGGCTGAGAGGAGACCTTATTGCTCTCTACAACTACCTGAAAGGAGGCTGCAGCGAGGCGGGTGTTGGTCTCTTCTCCCAAGTAACTAGCAAAAGGACGAGAGGAAATGGCCTCAAGTTGTGCCAGGGGAAGTTTAGATTGGATATTAGGAAAAATTTCTTCACTGAAAGGGTAGTCAAGCATTGAAACAGGCTGCCCAGAGAAGTGGTGGAGTCACCATCCCTGGAGGTGTTCAAAAAACGTGTGGATGTGGCGCTTCGGGACATGGTTTAGTGGGCATGGGTACTGGGTTGATGGTTGGACTCGATGATCTTAGAGGTCTTTTCCAACCTTAATGATTCTATGATTCTATCCCCCCCCAATTAAGATTTCTTACATCGTTAGCCCTGCAAATTCCAGTTAACTGCCCATCAGATCATCAATTTCTGATACACTGTCAGCAAGTTTCCACATTCACAAATGAGACCTTCTTTTATAAGGGTTCTCTGCCCATTCATAATCATCAGATTTGGCTTTTAAAAGTTCAGAGAGAGAAGTTTCCGGAAACTTCCTTATTTACATTTTTGGTAGGTTACTTTTTAATGCAAACAAGACAGCAATTTACAGTGCACTTTGCTGTTGTATTTCTAGTCTCTAACAGAACTACGGTGGGTTAGGAAACAAAGCAATAGTCTTGAAATCTTCAGCTCATGTTTGGGTTAAGTATGTATTTGTAGATATATAGTCTACTGATCTACACAGCTTCTATTTATCTTCATACACTTTAATATTTTTTTCCAGGTTCTGATATCTAGAATGTGCAGTTCACTCTTTATACTAGAGTATCTAGCTAATGAAACTCAAACCAAAAGCGCGTCTGAGATCAGTCTTAAAAGGTGAACATTGTATAGAAATAAATTAAAACTAAAATGGAGGTAAAGTCTTTCCACTAATACATTCTTTCTGCCAAGAATATATTGTTTATAGTATCTTAAATACGATATATTCAAAAGCAAAACATTTGAAGTTAGCACGTGTATACGTATATAAGGAAAAAAGATTCATACTTATTAAATACACTTCAGAAACAGAAAATTTGTTCCATTTTCATTTCAATTATAAAAATCTGATGTAGGTCTATATAAATAATTTTTACATCTTCTAGCTTTTACATATGTGACTTCATAGCACAGCACACTTACCTTCTTTGTAACAAGCCACACTAAGAGGATATAAAGTTGAGGAAAAAACACAAAAGCAAAATTCAGAAATATCTGGTCAAACCATAATGACTGTCTTCTAAATCCAATACTCACTTGTCGCCAGCAGAACCAGATACTTTAGATCCACAATGTAGACCTCTATTCTGCATTTTGAATTAGCATATTATCACTTAGTAGCTTGCTTTTACCTTCTGTTGACAAGCAACCAAGACAACAATGTTCATCCAACGCTTTTGCAAGTTTTGATATGCAGAAACAGAAGTATGTAGAGACACAAGGTCTGTTTACATGAAAATTTTCTACTGAGCACTGAGCATTTTGCCTTGGTTTCCCCACTAGTACCGCAATCATCCCCTCCTCACTCTCTCTCTTCTCATCTTTCACCTTTCAAAACTTAACATGTTAATTGGTCTGCTGCTTCTTCCTCAAACTTGTTTGTGGATCATCTGAAGAAGAACTGACAGCATGTTTCAAGGCCTCTTTGTTGCTCTCAATTCCAGCAACCAGAAGAACAGCAGTAAAAAGGAACAGCAGTTATTCAGGACAAATTGAGTCTCCATCCAGGCTCACCAGATACCAAAATTTAGCTGACACACTAATCAAATTCATACAAAAAGATGCATAAAAAGTTATGTTCAAAAACTTAAGACTCAAGTTTAACAGGTTTTTGCAATTATAGCAGAGCTATGAACATAGTTCGTCCCCCCAACCAGTATTTTAAATGCAAGTTCCAAACATTTAAAAAAACCCACAGAAAATATCAGATTGTTTCATTAACAGACAGTGAACTTAACTTGCAAAATATTCCTTTCCTGAAACATTTCTGAATAGTGGCCAGTGATTTTACTATCATTTACTAAGAAGTAAGCAGAGGAAGACACCCCGACACAATGTGGCACCTGAAATTATCAGTTAGATCAAGATTCACAAAGTTACATCAGTTCATATAACGGCAAGCGATTTTCAATCTTTAATACCTTAGGCAATTTTTATCACTAATAGCGTTACRTCAGTTACAAGTCTGGCCACCCTACAGCCTCTACCAAGACCAACAAAATCTCCAATCACAGGAACAGAGATTTAACCAAATATAGGTGAAGTTTGGCGAATTTGGCATGCATAGTTTCCCAACTATAATTCTCCCTGTCTTTATCACACATCACAGACCAGAAAACTGTCGATACCTCAATATTGAGGAGATTGAGACCTTTAAATCCTAAGATGCAAAGGTGTCAAAAGCAGACAAATACACAAGCTTGCCAACACAAATATATTTAAGTCTTCTAGCTATGCTGGAGAAAGTCTAGTTAAAATGCAGCTACAGCAGTCAATCCAGAACTRAAGACTGGCTGGTTCCTCAGACCATCTGCACTTCTGCACTCAGGGATGAAGGCAAAACCAGATGCATCTGGGTGTTGGCTGAGCCACCAGTTAATACGGCCATTTCAGGGTGTATTCAAGTCCATATACCATCCCTCACAGCAGGGCTCTGCAACACTGGAATTGGCACCTATTTTCTACCTTCAAGTTAATATTTTTAAGATATTTAAAAAGTCGTAACATAAAAGCATATTAAAGACAAATAAATCAAAAGGTATTAGTAACAAAGTTCTTACTATTGCTTCAGAACTATTAATATAATTTTGGTGTCTTTGACAACAGGATCAATGGCAGTTATTCATATTACACACTGTAGACCCATTGCCATATAATGCTGCTCTTGATACTCGTTTATCAACTGCCAGGCATATATGCTATGACATTAATACTGAAAAAATCCACAAAAGTTAAGTTTGGCCATTGTCTGAGTAAATTCAGGTCCAATCCAACAGTCTGTATGTCATTAACTTACAATGCAGCTATGCAGATCATGTGGAAATATGCTTAAGATTCCAAGTAATTTCACTACTCTGTCCAACTCGATGCCCTTCATTTAAAAAATATTAGGTTTTTTATTTGTATTACAATTACTGACTTAAGCTTAAACAGCTGTTACTGACAGCATATCAGAAGTAGCGTAATTTTTTAGCTACTTACATTATAGTAGCCCTTAGAGTTAAAATAACCACAGTTATTTTAAGCCATGTACAAACTAATAAAGGAAGGCTATCACCACCAATTTTTAGTGGCTGCACCTCACTTAAGTTTGACTGCATGGTACAGGTACAGCAGTGGGAAGGATACATTGCAAAAAAAGAAGTTTCCATAAACTAGAAGTGGGAAGGGGTAGACGGATAGTTGAGAGCTGCCAACTTGAAAAACCATAAACCCCAACAATAAGAAGTAACAAGATTATCAGCCATCTACACCTACCAAGACTCAAGTGTTAACTTTGAGGAAGAACTTGAAAGAAAACATGACCTTAATATCTAACTCAAACTCTACGTTCCACATATCGGCCAGGAATTGAGCAGTTCAAATAGGTATGGCAAATCAACCATTATTCCATTTCAAAAACACTATATATTGTCTATAGTGACAGGAATAAACAGTGGCTGAACACAACTCAGCAGTTAATTCAATTTTTGTAACATTATTTATTCAGTAACAAACTAAAAGTCAACATTATATCTACTGCTGTATTAAAAAGGAAAAAGGCCGAAAATAAGTAAAAGTAATTTGAAAGTCATTATCTTTGATAAGCAGTTTTCCGAGGGACACATACGAAGATGTTGGTGTGAATGATTATTTCAAATCAGGTTTCATTAAATTTTCTTAACCCACTTTTAATTCCAAAATGATCTGCAGGAATTTAATCACATATAGAGGACAGCTACTGTTACAACTACATGAAAGGCTCATCGTTCTTGCACAGAAACAAAACTGGACTGGAAATGTTTAGTCACAGTACTTCTCTGCTAGAAAATGAGTGCCACTGTACTGTATTGCTAATACAGCTTACAAACCATTTCTGTCTGTMTAAAACGCTACTATTCACGTTACCTAATAAGTTCCTCTAATTAAAAAGAGCAACAAAGAAATGGAATAACCCCACCTCTAGTCCTTCCAAATATTGCAAAAAAAAACAAATTAAAAAGGTAAGGTCAGTTGGCACCATAGCTTCATGTTTTATTCTTTTGTTAACAGTCCTTTGTTAAAAGTGGTACGAACATTACACAAACACTTCACATAWCACAGAACTAATTCTCTAACTATCCAGTGTTAGCAAAAGCTTATCAGAGTGGGCGGTGGGCATTTGAATTCATAATGAGGCCACATCTTTCTATGTCAGAAGCAAATCATTCCCAAAATAGACTAGTATCTTGTGACATGGGAATGAAAGAAAATGAAGCAATGACACAGAAAGTGATTTGACTTGATTTGCAACCAATTAAGTACATCCACTTCCTAATACTTACAAAATGCTTGATCAAATTTCTGGGTAGTAAAACTTACATTAAAATTTAGTATCGATCTGATTTCATATCCAAGATCTTTAAACATAAGAGAAAAAAGATTTAATTTAAATGACTGACCAGTATGTAAAATTAACCACATGTATTTATTCTTGCAGCCTTACAGATGAAATCAATCACTTTTATAAAGTGAAGTTGTTCATGTAACATTGATTTTTTCCTAACAGAGCACTTGAAGTAATTAAGTCTTCCAAGAGTTTTACTGATTTTAAAAAAAATGTATTGCTACATATGTACAAACACGGACAGTGCACAAGAAAACTGCAGAAAAATACGTCCCCACGCTCAGTATGCATGACAAAGAAAAACTAAAGGTATGTCTTTACTTTAAGAAGAAATTAAGTAAAAGCTGCGAAAAACTGCTAATCTCAACAAGTTATTTTAATCTAGTTTCCATATTCTGTAACGGAATAATTGCTCTCTTGCTCACCAAAGTACTCCACAAGAACTTGTATTATCAAAGATTACCAAGAAAAAGCATGCTGTTAATAATTTAATTTCAACATAAACTCCTTTTTAGTTGAAATTCAAGAATTTACTCCTTTAAGCTGTATCTTCCTTGTTTTATTTACAGACATTCCTACTGAAGTTCAGTTTTCACATAGCATCACACACAAAATATCTACAAAATGCAGTGCACTGCACCATGTAATACCAACCAAAAAAGGGAAAAAAAAAAAAAAAACACAAAAAAAAGGACACAGAACACTTTTAGAGCAAGGGTTTATTTACAAGGGGGGGTGGGGGGGGGGAAGAAAAAAAAAGGGAGCTTTGATTTGGTTTTTTGCTTGGTGTTTCCCCCACCCAGAATGAATCTCGGCAAGCAGACAAGACAAAAAACCTCAGAAGAAAACAAACCTGTCAGACTCCTTAATGTTTACTGCAAGAGAAAATTAATTATTTTTAACGCATACTAAACCACACTGATCATAGAGCAAAGTGAGTGAATCAATCTAATTCCCCTTTTCTGGGTCTGCCAAGTCTGTAAAAGATTTTTTTCCCTTACCAGCAGGTTTGAGTGTTACACTTTCCAGTACCCCACATAAATGACAATACTGAAATAGCACTAGCCCTTGATAATGCTACTACTATACATATACTACTATATGTATAACCTTGATACGGTACCCATAAAGACTGAGGTCTGTATGCTTCTATACTTTCCAAAATGAGGAAGCAAAGTCAACAAGCCTTGTCCTCCATATTATTTTACAAAGCTATTCTAATCAAATACTGTGCCAGGGGAATCTAAGAACAATAAGATTTTGAATCATAGCATTATTTTGCATTTTCAAAATATATGAGTCCCTCCAACTGCTACGGTAGTATGGAGGGTCACAAACGACAAAGAATCAGGGTTTGCAACCAAACATTCCTGTGCAGATCTCAAGAGACACCTATAGGAACGCCTAGTCCAGCAGTTCTTATGAAATTTTCTAATACTCAGGAAGAGAAAAATTAGTCTTTTGGCTAGCCCATGAGTCTGCTAACAGCAGAAGAGGGACAGAGTTAGTGAAGATCACTAGTAAAAACCACGAATATCACCTTGAAGAGAAAGAGACCGTATACCAAGCAGCTGAGCAATGGGAAGTCATCTTACAAGCCATGTTCAGGAAAAAGTATCTGCCTTTCAAGTACATATTTTGCAAGAGTCCTTATTCCCTGCACCATTACATTCAGACCATCCTGGCTACCAGCACCTGTGTACTTTATTTATAATTTAACTCATTAATTGCAGAAAGGAAGGGAATGAATCTCCATTATTGCAGCATCTGGTGGAGGGGGATAAAACATAACAGGAATTATCAAAATGTGCATGGCAAATTTTCAAAATACAAGATCTAAGTGTCCTGTCTGGAGTTAGAACAGAAGTATAAAATCCCTTTAAAACGGTCCGTGTGCAAAATAATTTTACTGGGGCAATTATATGAAACATTTTATTTTACTATAAAATCCAACAAACACAGCCCCAGGTATATCCCCAAGAGAGCCCAAATCTGTAATTTGAGGCCCAAAGACTGCCACCACTTGAATAACAAGAGTGAGCATTTCCCTCCCAACACGCAGCAGCCAAATGAAGACTGTGCACAGAAACACATCAGCGGAACACTGTATTCAATCCAGAGGTCTATTCTGAACATGGTAAGGGAGCACCACACTAACAACGGACCACTGGCAGGCTTCGCAATGCAGCAGAACAGAAAACTGACACACAGAACACCCTCCTCATCCAGCCCAAAGGTAGGTCTGTGCTTCATTTCAGGTTTAGTTCTAGGGTTCTACCTCCTCCTGAAAAAAATCAGGTTTCTGCTACTCTAGCATTATCCACATCATTCCTTCTTTTAAAAGCAGCATAAAAGCTTTAAAACCTTCAAGTTTTAAGAGGGTTTTGTTTTTWAAAAAAAAAAAAMAACAAACAAAAAACCCACAAAAAAACGAGAACAACTTACCATTTGAAATATTATTATGTACCAGTGAAACTTATTAAGCTTTTTATTTTCAATCTGCAGCTTCTTAAACCAGGAGTAATATACTGGAGAAGCCTCTGACTTAGGAAGACAGTGGTGAATTAACTCACTTTGTACGTGTTCCTTTAGCTGCTTTTTGCTTTTCTAACAAACAGAAAAAAAGGTATCTACAGATACCTTTGCTGTTTTCCACAAGTCTAAGAGAAAAAAAAAAACCACCCTTCTGACCCCAAGTACCAGTTTTYCCCCCTCACTAGCACTGTTCAAGTAACATAAAACATTTTTTACATTTGTGTTGCCTATGTGTTTCAAAAAAGTTTCACGAAACTGTGAAAGTTCAGGTCTGCAAAACACTAGAAATAAAGACAACTAAAGGCTCTTATTTTAAATTCAGAACCATTGGCCATCTTTCACAGTATGGCACTTATCTACCCCAAACATCTTGTTACCTCCTTCTTCACCACCATCTCCTGTGAGACAGTGCCAGACCCACACTTCACCTCGGTGTAGCATCTTATCTGACTCAGACTCTGAAGTCTTTATGAACATCTTAATAATTTCCTTGCTGTACTTTTGCACTTCCGCAACTGTCTTTCAAGAATCTCTGCATTATAAATTTCTGTAGTCCAAAACACAGTTGCAGGATTCTGCCTGTATTTTAGAAGCAGGATTTCACCGCATATTTTCACCTGCTTTTTCATACCCTGTCTCAGTTGTCACTCTGACTTGTAGATGCCTGCGAACTTATCTATTTTCTCATCTCAAAGTATCTGAATTTTTCACTGGAGTTGTCAACACTTCAAAACATTTTCATCTCTTTCCCAGCTCTAGATTTTCCTGGTTTTTAAAATATGAATAAAGTTCTACCTTGCAATATGAAAATCCAGTGGAAAAACACAAGGAATAGTTCAAGTAATTTTGCCCCCCGTCCCCCATAGTTTTAAGAGTAGTAGCAGGAAAACAATCTATAGTAATCTCCCACAACAGCACCTCTACTGAAGTTGCAAAGTTTTGTTCTTCTAAGGAGCATTGTAATTTTAAATGCAGCAAAATTTACAGTAGCTGAAGCTGTTACATCTTTCACAGAACAGTAGGCTTCTCCGTACATGGCCCAGGAAGAGGCCTATCTAAAAAGAGTTCAGATACAAGGATAGCAACAACTTTTACTACTCAAGAGCAGAGCACTCAAGTTCTCTGTATCTCCCTAATACAAGCACAGACACCGCCTGTCAACTATTTAGTACACAGCAGGTAGGAGTAGAAGCTGAAAATAATACAGAAAGACTTTGAGATGGAACATGACAATGTAGAATAAATCCTGTTGGAAATACTAATTTTGAAATAAATAGCTACTGAGCATTCTTGCAAAATAAAGTTCAGGTTAGTTGTGGAGCCTYAGCCACTGCAATACCCATACTGTTGCAATACTTAGGGCTACCAGTTTTGCTCTGCTCTTTTGCCTTTCCACAGCTCACTTTCACTTTCAGGGTTTATAGTACTTTCTTTCTCTCTTCCTTTACCTCACCACTGCTTATTAAGTAACTTCAGAGATCAGACTACTTTAAGATGCCAAAAAGTATACTCGTGTCATATCAGAGGGCATTTCCACATACAAAAAAGTATTCCACGTACTTTATCAATAGATATTACGTACACACATCCATTTGTACACATGGCAGTTCAAAGCATAAAATGAATTTTAATGAGCTAAAACATATCCAAACCAACTTTTTTTTAATTTAAGTAAGGATCAGTTGTACCTTATGAACCTTTGCTCATGTGCCTTGTTGCGAGTCACACAGAAATTAAAGGAAACAGAGAGAGGGAGAAATTAAGATAATAGAGAAACTGAGAGCACTGAGAAAATCCTCAGGAGTCTGTGGCTGCCACTCAGTCATTTAAACAAAGACAAATAACACTAATGCACTAGTAAAGTGAATAATAAGGACCACTAAAGCAAAGCCTACTCCGCCAACACAA
The DNA here is from genome assembly GCA_030449065.1 of Oceanodroma leucorhoa. Classification (NCBI taxonomy): domain Eukaryota; kingdom Metazoa; phylum Chordata; class Aves; order Procellariiformes; genus Oceanodroma; species Oceanodroma leucorhoa. The sequence goes on from JASVER010000069.1 coordinate 3,947,251, forward strand.
AATGAGGGGGAAAAAGAGCTGCAGAGATATATCTTTTTCCCTGTTACATCAGACATTTAACAGCGCTGCTCTGTTCATACCTATCATATAAAGGGATTGGTTTAAAACTAAAAAACAATACACACTTTATATTTAGCTTGTTATTCCAAGAACCCTGTCTAGAAAACTGACATTTTTATCCTATCACAAGTCCATGATGATTCATAAGCAACCTTAAATCCTTACAAAGGAAGATTTATTTTGCTCTGCCCACCTCTATGACAAATCTGTAGTTTAGCTTTCTTTATATTAAACCCACATATCTGCATGATTTGCTGAAAAAAGACATATTTAATTGAACAGCTTTTCCAAAGATTACTCTCATATTTGGCATTTACCAGTATCATACAAAGTATACTTTAACAGAAATAACTGTAAAGTGTATTATACTGTTACAAATGTAATTAGCCAGAAACTGGCACTGGAAGTATTACACTACAAAAYGGTTTATTAGCAGATTAGTTATATATATATCTATATACATAAAAAAATAAGCTGCTGAAACACAATCCTAGCTCAGTGAGCTAAAAATTAACAGTAACCTGAAATAATTGGGATGCTTTTCAGGCAAATATCATATCCACATACAAGTTTGAGATGTAATAAAAAACCCAGTGGTTAAACTAAGAGGTCCACATAATTATGATCACAGCAAAAACAGCAGAAATCTTCACTCTGAAAGGTTAACACCAGGGTAATTGTAAATAGGGGCAATGAGATGTCCTTCACGATCTGTGCACCACTGGAAGTCCTCCTGTCAGGATCACAGCCACCTGCAGCTTCCATTTCTTTAATCCTGATACATGTTTTTGTTTACTAACACTGAAAAAAGGTCAAAAATTATTCAAGAATTTGGAGGGAGAGGAGGGTGAAGAGCAATTTGGTTATTCATTTCAAATGTAGAAAAGATTTTTTTTCTCTTTTATGCATCTTTCCTTCTACTAGCCTTACTGGCACAGGTCAGTTTTATGTACAGCGTATTTGGTTTGTTAAGAATCTGTATGAAAAACAAGAATATATGCTCGTATATTTGAATATGTTGCTACACCAGCCTGCTACAAAGAGGAGTTCTCGGCAAGTTTATTGGCTTTTCACACATGCATAAATATAACATTTCATATGACTAAGTCTTTTCAGGAATTAGGGGTTTAAGATTAAAATGTATCAATTTAGAATCAAATTATATAACCCGTGTTAACACAGGAGCACGTTGGGAAAAAAAACAGTAAAAACATAGCTAAATCTTACTCATCCACTTTATGAGACTAGGAGAGTACTTTTGGATGTCAGCCTCCTAAAGAAGGGTAAATGAGTAACTTTACCCCTACTTACCACAAGGAAAGTGAAAAAATTAACTTACCTTTAACACTCTTTCTGTTAACATCAGCTCCTTTTTCAAGTAAATACTGAGCAATTTCTTTGTGGCCTTTGTAACATGAGATCATCAAGCACGTATGCCCATGACGGTTTGATACCTCCAGGTCTGCTTTGTGCTCCACAAGATATTTTACTATTTCCAGGTGACCATCAAAACAGGCAGCTCTAAGCGGCGTTGAATTTGTCAGAGTTGTATTGTTGACAGATGCACCATGATCTAACAGACACTGAACCACCTTCAAGTGGCCAGCCGCTGATGCTGCCCATAATGGCGGAGCCCCCTCAATGGTCTCACCATCAAAATTCACCGAACCACCAACCTCTATCGACGCAGAGCAATGGTCCAACAAGTATTCCACCATGTCAAGGTGCCCATAACGGGCTGCCATCAGAAGTGGCGTGGCACCATTGGTTTTCTCTGACATCAGCAGGACTACCTCTTCTCTTGTTTTGCTTGCCAGTAACTTGGAAAGGAGCCGCAGCTTGCCATCACGAGCTGCGTTGAACACAGCTGTCTTTAGATCCATTTAGTCTGTACCTCTCTTCTCCTTGAAGGATACACACCTGCCTTTTTCAGAGTCAAAAGCTTACTGGAAACGCACAGCCCAAACAGAACGTCCCCAGCTTCTTCTCAGATCCGTTTCATCTAGATGGGACAACATGRAGACTCTGAACAGGGTCCTGACAAAGCACAGGCTGTGCTTGTTATAAATCTGCAAGAGAAAGAATTCTGGATGTTTTCACCTCCCACTTCGCAAATACGTAACCGCAACTGTATTTTTCTACAGCTATACCCAAACAACTCGCTGCTTTGGTGCACTGACGTCCAGCTGCCGTCCTTGGGACCCCCCCGGGCTGCGCGGTGCCCACTGAGGAAAGCTGTTGGGGGGGAGGGGGCTGATCCAGCGTGTTATCCATACCAGCCGCCGAGAAGAGGTAAAATCCTCTTCTCCCTCACAGCGTTACGAGCCGTACCCCCGACTTGTTTTGAGGCGTAGACTAAGGGAAGAGCCCCCCCTCCTCCTCCCTGCTCCCCCGAGGTGCCCCGCATCACGCTCCCCACGGGGGAAAGACAGGCGGGGAAGGCGACGCACGCCCCGGCCGCCGCGCTGTGGCCAAGTCTCTGGCGGTAAGGACAGCCCCGAGCCTGCCCTCTCCCTCACGACCACCCTCAGCCCACGCAGAGGCCCGCCGCCCCCCCTTAAAGCCAGCCCCCCTCAGCGAGCCCCCTCCCCCACCCTCCCTCCTCTCAGGGCCCCAAACCCGCTCCCGGCTCCCTCACGGCCGCCCCGGCCTCCCCGCCCGCCCGGAGCCGGCCAGAAAGGGCCGCCGGGCTGTGGGTTACCTTCCCGGGGCGCTACCGGCCCCCTCTCGCCGCCGTCGCCTCACAGGGAAATGCCCGCCGCCGCCCCCCGCGCCCCGTCCAGCTCCTCCATGACAGCCGGCCCCCGCCACCCAGAACCGGCCCGGGGCGCGGCGCGGCCCAGCCTCCTGGGCGCGGCCGGGACCAATCAGGAAAGGGCGCGGGCGCCCACCAGCCACTCGCAGCGGGGCTGGGGGCGGGACTACGCCGCCGCTCAAGGGCGGCGGCGAGCGCGGCGGCTGGCCGCTAGGGGGCGGGCGAGGGCGCTCCCCCGCGCCGCACCCCGCTACAGCGCCAGTGGGCGGCGGGGGGCGGGGCTGGCGGCGGGGGGCGGAGCGGGCGGGGCGGCCCCCCGGGGGGCCTCGCGGGGCGGCGGGGGGTGCCGTCTATATGCCTCATTAATTAGTAAATTTTGGGTGACATGTCCGATTTTTGCAGAGCAGAGGATGCTCTGGCTCTGGACTATGTCGCTGTTCGGTGTGAAATTTGCTTTTTCTGATGTTGCACGTGGCTTGCTACGGGCTTAGCGCGCAACGTGTGGTTTACTCCTACAGTAATAAAAAGGGAGAAAGATCCTAAAAAAGCTGCACCCGAGCACGGGAATGTAACTTCTGTCACACCCGAGTATATTATCTGCAAGCCTCGGAAAGGAGGAACACCGTACGCAGAAACTACCTTGGAAAAGACCCGTGGGCGTTAACGGGCAGTAATTTGGACATCAATTTGCAATGCAATCTAGTAGACACCTCTCCCTTCCCCCCACTCCCCCCCC
>JASVER010000069.1:3950811-3984534 GCA_030449065.1 Oceanodroma leucorhoa
AAAAAAAAAAAAAAAAGGAGAAAACAGTGCAATTTGCAATTTCATGTCCAGAAGCAACATATTGCAGCCTGGGTTGCTGTTTGTCCCGTTGTACCCTGCGCTGGCAAGAAGGCTGCCAATTGCTTTGTCTGCAAACCCCAGAACCAGAAAGATGAAAACTAACTGACGGGGATTTAGAGAAGAGCAATCAAAATGATTAAGAGGCTTGTGGTATTAATTTATGGCGAGAGATTAAAAGATGTAACTGTGTGTAAATGCTAAATTAGAAGTAAGTAGGGGTAAGAAGAATAGAGAACTCTTTCAAGAGATGTKAGTGGAACGGAGGAATTATTTGAAGAGTTTTACAAGCTTTAGTCAACAGCAATTGGGAAGAAAATGAAGGGAGGAAAGCACATGCTTAGCATCAAAAATAATATCCTGGTAGGGAGGCTCTGTCAAGCCAGAAAAATAATTTAGAAATTGTGGGAGCTCACTGGTAGAGTCATTTGCGACTGGGCTGCGCAAATCATATCACATATAAATAAGGTACTGTAGGGAACAGTTCTGTGCTGGAGGGAACATGGAGATGATCACCTGACAGAYCTTTTCCCTTCAGTCCCTGGAGTTTTCAGGGCAGGTGCCGTGCAGCACAGTCAGCACTGATGGACCTGCAAACTACAGAGCTTCAGGGTCGCTTGTAAAGTAGCGGATGCAGCAGTGCTTCTACGAATGTCAAACACGGGCATGTCCCACTCCCTCCCGGTTCTCAATTAGGCCAAGGTCCCGGGACAGGGTCCACGGSAGGAAAATTGGGCAGGCAGGCCAGAGGGAAGGGCTTGTGCAGAGAGCTCCCGCCTGGACCACGGCAGGAGATGAACCCTGGCAGGCGCACAGCCTGTCAGACCACCGGGCTGCTTCCTTAAATAAAAATCTCCATCTCCTGTGGCAAATAATAGATCTGCCTTGATACTTCAGAAATCCTTGGAGTCACTAGGTGCAAGCGTCTATGAATTAAGCAGAGAAATAAATTACTAAAGAAAATTTGACAGGAGTTATACTTCTCCAAGTGCCCTGCTGCCATCCTTCTCTTTCATACCTCGATATACATATATCTTTAACAATTATTTAATTGTATTTATATTTTATAAAGRCCATTCTCAGGACGTGAGTGGACTTAGGGAAGTCTGACAGTGCAGCTGCATCCTGACCGCTGTCGGACGTGTTTCACGCTTCCACGCTGCCCCAGGGAGGCGGCACTTGCTCCGACAGCCACGGCTCCGGGTACGGCCCCCACCAGCGCTTCCCCGCTGCAGTTATTTTGTGAGTCCCAGAATGGACCTAAGCCCTGCTTCCCAGAGGTGAAAAGCAAATATTTTGACCCAGTGCACCTGAAGCACCGTGAAAAACAAGACATACTGATTCCTTCTTTAAGGTTTCAGCTTTACTCATTTGTAGCCAACCTGGTTGCTAGTGTGGGGCCATGGTGCCAGGGACAACTTCATCTGGCTTACCTCCCCCTCTCTTATGGCCCCTTGCTGGATGTAGGAATCCAGGAACGGCCCCATGCCCACAGGGAACAAGGGTGTTGCTATCAGACTGGGATATTTGGTGGTGCCCCCAAACGCAGCCCATGCCATTGAAAAGACCAGTTAGCCTTGATGCTTGATCAGTTTTGCAGTTTTCTTCCCCAAAATATATTCTTGGTTTTTGAAAGCTGTGAATGGAGAACAGTGTTAAGTGGAATAATAGCATGTGCTGCGATGACTTAGTTCTCACTTCGGGGTATTCTTGTCCTCACAGCTATTCACAGGAGACAGCAGAAGAGATTTGTCACACACACGAGGGACTAACGTGCTGCCCACACTTACAGTTTGTTATGGAGCGTTCCTCCCCTCGGTGCCTGGGTCATGCCTCTGTGGCACTGTGTCTCACGGACCAGTGTTTTACTGTTGCATCCACAGCCTTAGTTCCAGATTGACGGAGAGATGTTCATTTTGTGTACAGATGATAATACCATAAGGAAAMACTCACAGGTCACCAGACAAGGCTTCATATAATGCTTGGGCTGAGCCAGCAGAAGGGTTTTCAGGACTGCCATTGATAACATTTTGGGAGACAAATTCTGTATTCAGCAAGATATCCGGTTGTAAAGTGCTGTATTATTCAGTTTCATCCCTTCAGTTCTTTATCCCCRTGTCCCAAACAACAGAAGAGGATGGTGCAGAGCTTGCTTTCTCCTCGAGGCGGGCTATATAGAGCAATACAGCAAAGAGAAACCTCAGCCACATCTCAGTTGTCAGCTTTGGCAGTAGAAGCAATATATCTACATTAACATGGTGATTTCCTCAAATTTTTTATCCTGCTTTTCATCATGCACCAGGCAGTATCCCCATACTTCTGTTAGGCCCYGAGCTAACTCAGAAAACTGTATGTGTTGCATTTTGGAAGGTGGACATGCACTCCAGCTGCTCTGCACGGCGTATGTAGCTCATGTCTTACCTAAACTGGCACTCAGGCCCCTACGCGGAGCTGGCTGAGAGTTAGGAAGGGAATACAGGGTATAGGATCAGGAAGGCTCCCAGGAGGGGGAGCTGGAGCAGCCGACGAGCCGAGCAGAGAAATGCCTGAGGCATCTGTGAGCAAATGCCATCACGTGAGACGAGCCCAAATTATTCAATAAACTGAAATATCTGTTGAAGCACAGCCTGAGGCACTTCCCTGAGGCACCCTGACCACCAGGCAAGGAAGTGGTGATGGCAAACTCCTGTTGTCTGCTGCCAAACTTACCTTAGTAAAGCCTCCTTCCTGGCTGCCAGTGCTTGCCCACAGCTCTGGCAGCCCCASTGGTGGCACAGATGCTGGCAGGGATGCTACATGCAGTTGCTGTCGCTCGCTCTTATCCGTGAATATTTACCCATTTTCAGGCGAAGCAGAAGAGCTTTGTGAGGACTGACAGAGACACCCACCCTGGAAATGTCTGCACCCAGGGTCTGCGACACCCCCTGCGGCAGCGGGAGACCCCTGCAGCACATGAGCCGGCCAGGGGATGCAAACCTGCGCCCCGGGGCCGGGGTGAGGGCTCGAGGCACCGGCAGCACCTCCTCACCCTGYCTGGGCCTGAGCAATGTCTGTACCTGCTGCATCGCAGAACATCCCTCTGTCCCTCAGGACAGCAAGCAGAACGGGCCTCGGACACACGGGTTGGGGAGATTGCATGCGTGAGGTAGTTGCGTATTTAGGCTAAGTCTCCTAAAACGTGATTGCTCACTTTAGGTGAAGTTAGTGATCCAGAYGTTCACCCTTTGGTCTAAAACACCATCCCTTCATATGCAAGTCCACTGTGGGCAAGCCCTTTAACTGGCAACTCCTGCTTGTATCGTCCTGTCAACAAAACTCTGGGAGCTGAATTCATTAGTTGTGTAAGCGGACAAACTTGGTGCAGATTGCTGTTAAAATTGTAAGCGAGGTTACGAGCTGGCTGAAGATGTGAGTTGTCAGGAACTGAAAAGTTTTGGCAGGTTTGCTGAATGCCTGCAAGCTGAACCCCTGCTCACCCCTGTGAGCTTTCCTTGTCCTTTGGCACTTAACTCACAGCCGACAGCAGAAACCGTCTGCAGCCCACGTGTGGACACAGACCAAGACAGAGAAGTTTGGTCCTGGGAAGTACCTCATTTCTGAAGAGGAAATAAGCATCTCTGCCTATACAACCTGGAGTGTAAGGATGACATTTTGTTTCCAGTGAAGTCAGCTGAGCCAGGGCTTTAACCCCAGTATCCATAACAATATTTGGCTCGCTAACTTTCTCTAGTTATACTATGAAAACAGGGAAGTAAGAAGAAATCTATAATCCRTTTGTTTACAATTTGTAAAAAAATTGTACAAATCATACCAATTTTATAGGCTATTGTAGTGGTTTAACCYRGCAGGCAGCCAAACGCCACACAGCCGCTCGCTCACTCCCCCCCCTCAGCAGGACGGGGAGAGAATTGGGAAAAAAAATATTCATGGATTGAGATAAAGACAGTTTTATAGAACAGAAAAGAAAGGAMTAATAATAATAACAATGGTAATAAGGTAATAATGATGCAACATACGAAAGGAGTGATGCACAATGCAATTGCGCACCACCTGCCGAGAAAATGGCCAAAAMGATTGCCGCTTCCTGGACCCACCCCATTCATATACTGGGCATGAYGTCCCATGGTRTGGAATACCCTGTTGGCCAGCTGGGCTGGCTGTCCCRGCTATGTCCCKCCCAGCCTCTTGTGCACCTGGCAGAGCATGGGAAGCTGAAAAGTCCTTGAGAACTAGATTACCTAGCAACAACTAAAMACATTAGTGTGTTATCAACATTCTTCTTATACTAAACCCAAAACATAGCACTAGGAAGAAATTTAACTCTATCCCAGCCAAAACCAGGACAGCTATTAAATTACACATTTGTACATGTGTATGCATGTATGTATGTATGTGTATATAATGGAAATAATTTCTAGATTAATTTCCCTAAAATACACACAGTGGCTTAGTTATGGAAATATGCTACAGGAGACAGGTGCTATTCCACATTATGTGGGTATTTCTGAAAGGTACAAATAAGACAAGTTTACAAATATCCTCATAAAGGAAATTCAGGGTTTTTAAACAGTCTAATTAACCTACATCTTTCCTCACTATTCTGATACTTGATGTGCAAGCTGAAAAATTTCCTTTCCTCTCTCTCCACTGCCTCTGGTGCTAATTCAAGAAATTGAAAGTACATTGACAGAGGTTGCAATTTTCAGAAATTCAAACATTTCTACCATTAAAGTCAATGGCAGACGCGCACCTTGCTTTTAGGTCAGTATTTGCCAAGCTTGTGGAAGCTGAATTTCCCTCCAAGAAGACAAACCCAATTTTCTTCCTCTCCTGGCAATCCCTAGCATGYATTGTAAAAGACCTGCACATCTGAATTCATACATCCAAAGACATTGCTGCTAGCCAGTGCACGACCATATGTTGCCTCTTCAGTAACAATAGCCTGGCATTTTGGGAGAAGCTGCCCTAGGCTGCATAACAGATCTTGAGCAGTAAAACTTGTAAATTTAACATGGCAGAATTTAAATGTATCAAAAGCAACTGCCAGAGTAAAATTCTCTGCCAAAGCAACATTTGCAACTTACAAAATAATCTCAGATTCATCAGTACAGTCGTTTTAAGGCAACAGTTGGCTAAACTGTAGATAACAAATGCATCAAAAATTAGCTTACCATTAAAAATTAGCTCACTATACTTTAACTGTGCCATTATTAGGTAGAGGCAGTCGTGTTCATGTCGCTAGCTGTGCTGGGTCGAACCGTGCTCTGCCATGGTGTGACCTTCTACCGGAGGTATGTTGGGCCTGCACTGTGACTTTGCTTGGTTTGACTAATCCTTCGCTCTGTTAAACTTCGGGTTATGTCCTTGTGACACCAGAAGTCTCTCCTGTCCCACAGGCTATACCCATTCTAGTATGTTATAGACATGAAACTTCCAGAATAGGCTGCTCACAGTCTCTTTGCTGCCCTCTTTTTACCCTATACCTATTATCCCCCTGTTATTTTCCTTCCTTCACTCCCAGGCCAAGGAAAGGATGGGCCCGACAGTGTTGATAAAGATATACAGAATTTTAGTTATTGAATTCACAGGATTTCCACAGCGGGTGGAATAAAAAATACATAACATCCTCTGCTTTCCAAGTATAGAACAGACATTTCACCTACAATGAAACCTACTAGGCTGGTCATGATACTTGGGAATATGCATATTTAACTCCCAGGCATTTGTACAGCTCATTCACTGCAGAGAAAAACTAAGGAGCTGATCGGCCAGGGAGCACTCTGGGCTGACGCTCCAGGGGGTCCAAATGGTTGGAAGCAAACATCCATGCGGTAAAGCTACTTTTCCTCAAATAGACGTCAGTAGAAGGGGGGGCCCGGGGGTAATCAGAGAAATACTCCGTTTACCATAAGCACGAGCCAGCACAAGCGCAGAGAGCAAACAAAACAGAGTGCAAGTGCTAGGCAACCATCTGGATTGCAACACGCCGCGTGCTGCAGCTTCTGCAGAAGCTGCGGAGTGGCTGGGAGCACACCGGTGGTATTTCAGTCCTTGGCTTCAGATGCAAGTGCTATAAGCGTCCCTACATTTTAGTCATCTGCAGCTGTAACTGTCATTGGAAGTCTGCAGAGGCACCGAGCAGTTCAGACGAGCTGTGACCTCTTRCATTGCCATATATATCCAGAAACCTTTCTGTCTGTAGCAAAGAATCCCAGTTCCCAGAGGTTTCTGGCCACGTGGGGCTGCGTGTGCGTACGCACGCACACAGTCACACGCGTATGTGCTTTGGAGAGCTCTGCTCTCATTTTCTGCCTTCTAACCATTTCCATAAGCAGCTGGTCAGAGGCAAGCGTGTGACCTCGTAGCAAAAAGACCTCTGGGAGTAGCTTCCTATTAAATYGTGTGTAGGGACTCTTCCATTAATCTGCCTCTGATTGCTGACTCTAGCTTGACCCTGAAGAAACARAGGGCATGGACTAACAGGAAAACTATTTCCAAGCCTGGCTTAATTCTAGGTTAGGAGGCAGAGGTTTGGGGKTTTTTTTAAATGACATAAGGCTCAGCTACTGAGTTTCTCAGTTCCCTTGTGCAGGGGTGTCTCTGCCTGTCTGCCTGATAGTTTTCTGATAAGAAAGACCGGTGTCATTTCAGCAGTGGCTCTTCTCCTTGTGGAGCTGCCGTCAGCCACAGCCATCCCCTGGGCATTGCCCCGCATCCTCCCCTCTAGACGCCTGACCTGCCTGGGGAAACCCCATGGGCTCTTCAGCACTTGCCTTTAACAGCGAGGTTTCACATTTCTGAGCAAGTCTGCAACAGACACCCATGTAACCAATTCCCTCCTTATCTAGGCTGCCTGCCACTGCCTCCTCATATGAGCATCTATTCCATTTTCTTTTGCAGGCTGGATTGCTAAAACACACTTTACTAGGGCTTCTCGCAAGCATGCCTCACAAGATTCAATTAGAGCAGATTGGAGCTGTTTGCTTGGTTTTTAATTCTAACCACACTGAGCTTATTAAAACTGTTCTCCACAGATTGCCTTAGCTTATTTAAGATTTATGATCTCTTGGATTTATGTCACTAGTACCTCGGGTACTCGGGCACTGTCCTTTCCTTGGGTACCCCCCAACTCTGGCTGTCAGCCAGAGCGCGCAGGCAAACCATCCCCAGCACTGAAATCTGAGGAGAAGCTGCRTTATCTCAGTTTTGGTTTGGGKTTTTTTTTTCCCCCTTTTAGTGGTTACGCCAAATGAGATAGTGATGGTTTTCTGGGATGGAAGAGCTGCTGCTTTTACCCTGCCCTTTCTCTAAGGGGCAAATGCAGTGCAGGGCAAGGTGKCAGCCACCAAACTTCACATTTTCCACGGGCCAAGTTGATTGGGTAACATCTGAGACAGGTGCTAGAAATTTTGCAATAGGATTGTACTTTTAAAAGAAAAAAAAACAGAAAATGGCTTATTCCAATTATTAAGTCTCAGCATTTTTTGCAGAAGTCTTTATAGGCCTTCAGGCAGAGCAAAGGAAAATTTAAAATCACTAGTAAGCTACTACAGACAAAGACAGATACACCATCAGGCATATGAAGTGTGTCAGCTCTACTTCCCATTGTGCAATGCCTTCTATGGCAAGAATTTGTAAATAAAATATATGTATCCTTCTGCGACATAAGGATCGCTGTTCTTGTTTAACAGCTGAACGTAGCAAAGCACGAGAGATCTCCGAGCACCTAACCCGCTGTTAGGGGAGAGGGGGCTGAGATTGATGCCAAGAGAGTTTTTCCAGTGCACTGCGCTCCCAGCCCTCAGTCTCACCACTCCACTTCCCCATATATTCCGGCACGTCCAATTTCCARCCATTAACAAGGCGCCTGCTTCAAACACTGTTGTTGAACCAGGGGACCACTGCAGCCCCCCCCGCCCAGGGCCGGGAGCCTTTCGCCTAAGTGCAGCATGATGCTCAGCATCCCCTGAGAGACAGAAGTCTCTCCCTGTCTCTGACCCTTCGCTCACTTCTGCCAGGACAGAGTGTACCGAGGGGACAGGTGGTGTCTGGGTGACATTTGGGACCTCCAGATGGAGGAGACAGCGCAGAGGCTGCCGGCTGCAGAGTGCTCCGAGATGCAGGTGAGAGTCTCCCTCGCAAATGCGATAGTCATGGCAACAGTGCTCCGGCTTCTCCCGGAGAGCGGTAATTCAGCTTTAGACATATATTCAGTTTGTAGTGCAGTATTGCTCACCCAGCAGTATGCTCACAACTCCTGAACTGTTTTTCTTTCACCACACCAAAGACGAGGTAGGGTCACCCAGCTTGCTTTTCCAGCACTCGCATCCATGAGCATGAGAGCAGGGGCAGAGGTCACAGCTGGATGATATACGCATTCCTTAGGCTTTTCTTAGTGCAGGATGCAAATTTCCTCCCTTTGCCAAAGTACCCCCACGTACCCTTTTAAGTACTGCATTCTGCTGCAGTACTCGGGGAACTCCGCATGTAGCGTGAAGGCAGCTGCCTGGGAGAGGCACGGCAGAGCTGCGGTCGGCGGCGAACGCAGCCTAAGACAAGGAACGGGAGTTTCATTCCGCTGGAGTCTGCAACTCCCAGGCAGACCCTCACTTAATGGCCAGGCAGCTGTCAGCTGGCAGGGCTGCACACTAAGCATCCCGGTAAGACAGGAGGATGGGCAGTGATCAGTAGTGACAAGGCACACATTTCTGCATGAAAATGAGAGGGCATTTTTATTTGTAGGCACCTAGCATACAAGATAGCTGTCCGTGTGGTTCTTGCAGGCAGTATGCAGCAGTATAAGCAGACAGTAAAACATTGCAGGAACACTTTTTTTCTGAACTAGCTACTGAAGGAGAACAACATTAAAGTGTAAATGACCTGGTGACTTTAACCCTCAAACACTGCCTGAGAGCTGCACAGTAGAATATTACCTGCAAGTATGGGCTTCTCAGCAGCAAAGCAACCAGTGTCTCCTGGGAGCAGCCAGAAGAAATGGTTTTATAGAAGTGGAAGAAATAACTAGCAACAACGCAGCAGCTCGGTAGCTCAAGGACAGGAGTCTCTGGGTTGCTGAGGTTTGGTCCAAGCCCGAGAACTGTTTTCACTTTTTGGAAACTCTTAGCTGCGTAACAGCCCAGGACAGACCGTATCTCCTCCTGTTTCTCTTAGACGTCTTCCCATTCTTTTTTCCTTCTGTCTTCTTTGCATAATCCTCCCATTGGTATAGTTTATAGACTGTATGTTATAGACAGGTTGTCTTACGTTTACCGTTTTAAACATCACAGGAAAAAGTACATTTACACTGGCAGGAAAAATAAAAAAGGTAAAAAATACTGTAGACAGCACTTAAATGAATCAGCACTGGCAGAGGAACCCTGAAAGCCTCCCACAGGCGAAACCCTCCACCCATGCCCGCGGTGCTTGTGTCTCTCCTTGAGGAGCTCGGCGGCTCCGGCCACCCCACCGTGGCAGGGGGGGCAGGGGGGAGCAGGGGCCTGACCCCCTGCTTATGGTGACCTGTTCCCCAGCGCTGGGGTCAGAAGTGCCCCTCTGCCTGCAGGCAGCTGCCTGTTGTCGATGGGCATCACTCGCAGTGTTGTGGTCACCGGGGGTGATTAACAGAGAGAAACCCCCTGCCCTGCTCAGGACTTTCTGCCATCCCAGGCACCGTGAGAGGCTGCACCGAGGGCACTTTGCAAGGGCTGCGGACAGCCAGTAGCCCTCCGGCTCCACAAATCTGCTTTCCTGTGTCAGGAGGGCACAGCCCACGCGTGGATGAAGCWTGTGGTGTGTCCATAACGGATTCTCACCCTAAATTTTTGAGACAGAGATACATAGCTGTTATTCTCCTCATTTGCAAAACAAGGAACAGAGGCAGAACACAAGACATCGTGTCCAAAAGCACGCCGCATGTAAGCAATGGCACAGCTATCACATCAGCTACCTCCCACAAGCATTGCATGGACGCTGATACAGACACCAAAGCCCCTCTAGCTGCCTTTTATCTTCAGCAAGGAACAAATTGTTTTGCTCAGAGCTGACTGTCCTTACATTTGGAATAGCTAGATTTCAGTCATTCAGAAAATAATAAATGATCATGTTTAATTTAATTTGCACCAGAAAAAGCAAAAATTTCCAATGCTATTTTAGTAATTACATTCCACATCAGCAATACAAAACTATAGTGAAATCTACTGCAAGATAGCTTAATGGATCACAGCTAGCAGTCCTATCAAGTACAGGAGGAAAAAGGAACATTGAAGATCTGTCTTAAATCTGTTCAAATATGCTTAAGAACTAGGATATCTGAAGTGCACAGAATGCAAGTAATTCAAAACAATGCCATTTCTGTGGCTCTCCTCCTCTTCCAGCTTGAGCTTAGAACACTTGCCTTGAAGACAAACACAGCCTCCCACACTATTCTCTCAAATATAATTGTCTAATTTTTTCCCTTAAACAATGTGTTAAACAAAGTTTAGTCAAAACGAGCCAAGAAAATGTTTCTTGAAGTAACAAAACACATCAGAAAATGTTTTTCTATAGAAAAAAAATCCCAAATATAACAAAAATAAAATATCTTTGAAATGCCCATTTCGCAAAGTAGCAGCATATTTCATAGAGTGCCTTTCGTGATGTATTCGTTTCATTGTGATGACTAGTATTCCTCTTTTATAAATATTTTTCGGTATCAGCTCCAAGACGTGAAGAGCTGTACGTTGTTCATGGAAAACAATGCATGTGTGGCAGAGCTCACAAGATAAAGCTGAACATAGCTAGGGTTTGGAGTTGGCAGCATTTTGTATCTCTAAGTAGCCATAGTGCCAGGCATGCCTTCATATACAGCATGCATTCAGCAGTACTTAATTAACATGCCTTGGCAGAGAACTTTACCATTAGTTTTGTCAAAAGAAGAGTTTCCCTTCCTTTGTAAAATAAGAGCGAGGAATATAACTTCTGCTTTATTCTAAACATGGTCTGTCTTCACCATTTTTCACCATGACAAGTGCTCTAGTTTCTGTTTCATCCTTTCCTCCCTCCGTATCTCTCACTGTTGCCTGTATGTAGACTCCCACTTGTTTTGCAAAGTCAGGACTATCCTCTTACAGTGTGTTAACAGCCTGCAAAGCAAAAAAAAGTCTCCTGGGTAAGTGAGTTATTCAGTGGCCTCACAGGTATCACAGAGTTGTAATTTATGATGTTACGAGCATTGACAAAGGAGGTGTAAGACTGAACCACATACCAAGATCCATTCAGAAAATTTTGTCGGTAGCATAATAGTCCATGCTGAGCCATTCACAACATCACTTAAGTTTTCCAAGAGATGTTCACTACAAGGTAGCGCTGCAAAGATTATTCCAGATTTAACACAAAATTTATTCTGCAGCAGGTTCTGGATCTGGATAGATTCATCTGCATTATTGTCAGCGTGCTGGATCACAAACTTACAGAAAGCAGCCTCAGTAGCCTCATTACTGCTGCAAACTCCTGAAGCCCTGCTTGTGGGCTCTGATTTCAGCAGAGGAGCCACACAGTTCATTAATTGGCTTGGAGTCTCTTAGACCTGTGCTCAAGCTGTTTGCCTTTTCCTGCTCTCTGCTGAGAGTGGTTTGTCTGGAGTTATTACTGCTCATTACAAAAAACACACACGGAAAAATTATTTGTTGATGTTACTAATGTCTGTTTTCTTCATTCTTAAAAAAAAAAAAAAAGTCAGAGAAAGAAAAAAGCACAAGAGCTACTGATGGTTAGGACAACATAAAAAAATAATTCCTTGCCTTTTTTCCTTGCCTTTTTTAAATAACAAACTTGTTTGACTGGAGGAGGTTGTTATTTGTGTTAGTGAAAGAAGGCAGAAATGCTGACAGAAAAGCTGATACTTGAGTTCAGTAGTTCCCAGCCCTTTTTGCTGATGAACTCGATGCTGAGGTCTCGCCAGGCACTTCCCATGGAGACCCACCAGACGCTGCCAATGGAGAAGCCCATCCAGGGGGGTCCAGCTCTTTTTTGGTTCCTATGCTGCAAAGGGGGGTGCTTTGCTGAAGATGTTGGCATAGGCATGGCAGGGTGGAAGCTCATCCGTCCCCTGTGTGATCTGCAGTCTCACCCCAACCGAAATCAGTGAAGGTCATACACAGGGGCTGCCTGGCTGCCGGCAGCACTACGAAGCCGATGCTGGCAGCTCTGGGGAGGTGATGCAACGCGCAGCACCTGCGGAAAACTGAACGGCCAGCCTTTCGCTGTCTGATTCCTGTTTATTTCTTTTATTGCCGTTTGCACAGCTTGAGCTGAACTTACAGGAGCATCCTCCCTTTCTGCAAAGAAGTTGGAGGAGCTGGGGTTTTTAATTCTGCTAACAATGCTCACAGACCTGAGCAAAGTCCCCAGGGGAGCGCGGGGCAGGAGGGCTCCTGCTGCTTTCAGCAGCTGCCAGACCGATCTAGATGTAGTGTGAAAGTGTAGCCAAGGCTCATACCCTCCAGGGAATTTAGGCGACTGAACTGGCCTTTAAATTAATCTGGGCTTTAGTGCCCTTGCCCAGGCTACAGAGGACACCTGGAGCAGGATCAGGCTTGGATGGTAAGAGCAGCGGTACCTGCACAGAGCAGTGTCTGCCTGGTGCAACCCCACCACTCCCCTTCCCTGTGCTTCCCCTCCTCTCGTTTAATCTCCTTCCCCCTAAAATGCTGTTTGCCGTGCAGCCTCCTGGCTGAGGAGAAATGGGCAGGATCACCGGTGGGACTGCAGGTGTTTACCCTGCCTCAAAGCAACCCGTGTCTGGCGCTGGCTGAGCGCCTTCCCTATGGGCTTGGTGCTCTCTCAGCTCCTCCTGCCCTGAGAAGCCCAACAAGCTCTCCCACAACTAGGTCTCGGTTTGACCCACAGCTTTTCCTTTTTTTGTACACAAGGTTAAGCCAGCATTAGCCTGTTCAAGTCTAAGTATAGCACCGGTGGCAGGAATCATCCAGCGCTTCGTGCTTTCCCACTGTTACAGCCCCATCCAGCTCTGCACAGTGTGCTTGGGGATAGTTTCTTCTTCTTCTGCCCTTAAATGCTAGTTTAATTTTACCAGAAGAGCTTCAGGTGTTTTCTAGGAACCAGCTAAAGAGCCGGCATCCAACTGACATGGGAAGAGCAGAGCCCTTGAGAGCAACAGCACCTTTGTCCTGCAGTAAGACAAAGCCCATGTGGAGCCCCCCTCTCCCTACCACTATTTTTATCGGGCCACAACATTTTCCTTGTTATCTGAAAGTCCACTGGGAACATTGTGTTTTAATGTTGTAATCTCAAAAATATGGGCAGAAGAACCAACTGCCTCTGGAGGGGCCAAAACACTGCAGCTTTTTTTGGGGGTGAAGATAATTATCCGTATTAAAACTAACCAAGTTACTTTTGTTTCTAAAACAGGTTCAGGATCAGGTCAAATTGACCTGGATCAGGTTAATAAATTTTGGAATAAACATGTCTTTAAGGATGTGTGGTGATCTGATCATGCAGCCTTACACACGAAGGAGGTGGCTCTGGATCTTACAGGAGTGGTGGATTTGAGAGAAAATGCTGCCCATTAAAGAGCAGGGCAGTGTATTATCGGTAACACAGCCAGCAGTACAAAGGTGACAGCATGAACTATGAAAATGTCTTACACATGGAAATAAAGGTATAAAATAGCTGTACACTTGTTTGCCACATGCTTTTAGTCCCCTGTAAAGCTGTGGAAAGGCAGGTGTGGGATCCGTGCCTCCTACACAGCATCCCCAGAGCAGCCCCTGGTGTTTGTCTGACCATGCTGCCATAGCACTGAACTTATTTCCAAATGATTCAGCAGAAGTTTGGGCTTATTTCTTTTGTCTGAAAGAAAACACAAAGAGAAAAGAACAATTCAGAGGGTTGCTTTTGCAGTGAGAACGAATTGGCAGCAGGCTAAGTGCATTGAGCAGTAATTACACTAAGACACAGAGCTTCTGTGCTAATGATCCCTTAAACTAAATTCCCGTGTGACCTAATGTAGGGCCAGGCGTGCAGTTTCTGTGCTTGATTGCTGCCCTCTCTTGGCAGCATGACCAGCCTCCAGGAAAGAAAACAGAGTGAAGGTTGTCAAAAAGAGAAAAGCATCAAACCACACTCACTCAGAGAAGATGGAAGAAAGAATCTTACACCAAAAAAAAAAAAAAAGCAATATTTTGCATCTTTTTCCACGTTGGAAGAATAACAAATTGCTTGTAAGAAGACAGATCTCCCGTCTCCACTAAGACAGTGTTCATTGACTCACTATGTCTGAGAGAGGGAGAACTGGTTTGGGCGATAAGACTGATTGTCACAGACAAACATCATCCTTTCCTATACATGATTTTATACACCTACGAACTGTCTTGTCCTTCCTCCCATAAAAGCAATTTTCTGAGAAAGAGTGACTTTTTGTTTTTCAGTCTCTAGAAGAATATTTCAGAGCAGACTTCCAAGGCATTGCCTCAATTGCCTCAAATCTTCTATAAAGATTTCCATCTTAGTGTACATGTCTGTATCTTTTATTATCAATGTCAGAAAGGCTGAAGAAAAGTGGATCCTGTGAATAATGGTAATTCTTTGTGGCAAGTATGAGCTTTGCTGATCAGGACGAGTCTCCTTCCTGCTTTAACGTCAAGAAGGGGAGTCCATGTAATTCAGGATCCTGTTTGCAGATAAAGAAATGCATGCCACGTAGCAGTTTACTATCAACTTCGTGTATGCTCACATAGCTTGCTATCAGCCTATGCGCTCACAGGCCGTGCGCACAGGGCATCCGTACTCTAAGAGGCTGAAAACAAGCAGCCATCTGATTACTCAATAAGGAGTGCTTTTTCACATGAAACCTTCAGTGTCTGTCTTGTTCAATATCTCACCTATGTGTAAGAAAATACAAATTACCTTTTCAGGTAATGGAAGTCCTCCCATGGAGGAACCATGTCTCATCATCTTACTGGATAGTGGAGGCTTCAACCTTAAGAACCTCTTCCAAAAGTCCTACTTTGTGTCAACAGGAACATATCCTCGGCCAAGGAGCACAAACAGCATCCTCCAGTCAACTGCCTTCCCCCAGGACATCCTTCCTAGACCATCCAAGAGACACCACCGTTGACAACAACACTGCCAAAGAAGTTTGTCAACAAATCCTGCTGGTTTGATTCCCCAGGAAAAAATATGTAGCATGTTTTACCCTGAACAATTCTGAAAAATGAAGAAGGCAGAGTATTGCTGGTACGTAACTTTTAAGGTTTCTCAGGAGGTTGTTTGAAAGTTGCAGTTACGTAAAGCCATCCTGTATTCTCATAGTGTGACAAATATACCCCCAGAATATTTCGAAGTTGTGTTTAACATAAAAATAAGAATAAAACCCAAGGAAATGTGTCATTTGCTGTCTTTGAAAGGTGTTTCTCTTCTTTCCACCACTTGTAATTGGGATAACATTGCTCAGAGAGCCACAACTGACTCTTCTTCTCCCTAGAGATACGTAGGAGGGTAGGCTGTAGCACTGACTCTTCTTGTGCCTGCTTCCAGCTGCACAGGTGTGACCCCCGGCAGCACTTCCCTCCGGTTCCACCTGGGGATGGGTTTGCATGTTAATTTGCTGTTGGCTTTAATAGGGTGCTCGCTAGCGCTTCAGTGGTTTGGGGCTCTCATCCTATACTCATGTTTTTGCGACCCAGGGTRAGAGCATGGATGCTCAAGCACCAGGAGGAGGCTCAACACACAGCCAAGGTCTGCAGGGGAGGGAACAGCAAACTGGCCGGCTCTTCCCCAGGCCTCCATGGGCTTGACCTCCACAGCATCCTTCGTCATGTCCCAGTGGTAGGACAGCTGTCCAAGAGCTCTTTCCGTCCAGCTGCTTGCGTGTGCTCTCACAAGTAGGCATCAGCTGCTGAAGAAAATCTTTGGTTTGCCGCAGCCTTTCACTAGACACACAGGTAAACCCTGAGGCAGGATTCAGCCCAAAAGGGCCAGCAAAAGGGAGCCTGGGGTTTTCAGCAGCTGCTGGCGGTCCGGACTTGGATCTGTGACATCTTCCTGCTGATATCACCTGTGGGGGTAACTTGTCTGATACAAACCACCTGAACTGGTGCTACGGCTGGCTGGTGCTTGCTCACCAATGCTCATCAGGAGTGACCTGGGCCAGGAAGAAGAAGCTGCAAAGCCCCTTCACAGGGGGACTTTCACTACTGAGCTGAAAAGAAGCAAGTCTGGAAGATAAAAGGATCTTTCTGGGTTTTTTTTCTCCACACAGCTCAGAAGAGCAGATGCCTGTGGCTCCTCTCCCACAACCCACACAGACCTGTCCCAGCTCATCCCACCCACAGACCTCTTGGAGCTGGGGAAAAGCCTTCCCCTGTGGAGGCTTGTGCTCTGCTCCCTCCAAGCCTTTGTGTTCTTTGGAGCTTCTTGATCAGCAGCAGAGTTTTTGCCCATTGACAACTTTTTTGGGGGGAGAGCACACAGGAGCTTTGCTCTCATGCCCTCCCTCACCCTGGCACCAGGCGTGACATCCCACCTCCCCCCTGCTCCACACCACAAACGCATGGCACTCACACAGCAGAGACGTGAGCACTGAGCAGATGTCTCTGGAGGGACACCATTGAGGTCTTGCTCCTGATGGCCCTCCTCTAGGATCCCCACCACAGCAAGTCTCCTATCCCCACGGGGATGTGGGTGCTGAGTCCTACCTGCTCCCTCTGCAGGGCAGGGGCAGGGGCAGCACCATGGGGTGCCTTGGAGAGGGGGAGCTGGGAACATGCTGGGAGCAGGAGGCTGCAGGATGGGGAGAAGTCCTTCTCAGGCACAGCAGCAACAGCTCCTCTGGGGAAGGAGGTCAGCAGAAGGCTCAGGCCATTAAATTTGGGAGGGGTTTTTTTAGCATATGCCAAGTTAGCTACAGCACTGCACAAATATGTCACGGTCAGCTTCTCTGTCTTCATTTCAGATGCCACCATGGGCATGCAGAGAACATGCCGGAGCTGCAGGTGGGCAGGTAATGGTCTCTGCAGGGTTTGAGTTGCTCTTTGCAGCTGCAAACCTTCAGAGTGCCATTTTGCAGTTGCCACAACCAAACTCGTCCATTCTGGTTTTGTTCCTCCTGGGCAGCTGAGTGTTCAGGACCCCCCAGAGCTGTTTTGCCTGTGAACTGCCATGAGACGGCAAAATACTCGCCAGCGTTGCTCCCAAGCACCGCAGGCTGGAGCTGTGACTGTAGGAGAAGAGAAACTGGGAGCATTTGCGTGCCCCTGGGATTAGCTGCTCCTCGGCACATCCAGGGGTGCCTCTCCAACAGCCTCCGGAGACCAGGAGCTGCTCGTTGTCTCTGGTCCCTGGAAGTCCAAGGCAGAGCATGCAACTGCTCCCGTCAGGGATGAAACACCCGAAAATGTCCTGCTGATGACTAGACCTTTACACTGGCAAGGAGGCACAAAGGTAACCTGCACTTGTTATTGTGCTGTCCTTAGCTGTGACTGGTTTACAAACCTCTACAATGGAAGGAGGCTCAGAGAAGATAAACAAGGATGGTGCGGTCACGAGGCTTAGAAAGGAATGTAGGAAGTGGCCACAGCTATTGTAAAGGATGCTGAACTTAACACCAAGGAGATCAATGGGTGACTTTTGTTGTAGATAAATGGCTGCATCATTTGAGTGGGCCCACTGGTTACGTAGATGGCCTTCCCTAAAATAAGCAATAGAAAGTATAATCTTCCTGAGCCAGCTAGACCAACATGAGGGGAGTGTCTATGTGGCTCAGCCCAACACAGAGTACAAAAATCAAGCAACCAACAAAATGGACTTTGAAGAGAGCAATGGGCTTGAGCTGGCTTCAACCCACCTATGCTTTCCCAGTGACTGGGGACGTCCAGCATCGTGACAGTGGAACATATGGTGATGAGAGTCATGTTTGTATTGTGGTTCAACTGTGTATTGCAATTGCTATATTGTGCTTGTGTTGTGATTTCAGTGCATTGCTGTGTCACTCTTCTAAATCAAAATCCCATGTAATGTCAAATATCCTCAAATAGGTAAATCTGGTATTAAAACATTAAACTCTCCTCATGTGGAATATCTAAAAGAGTGTTGGACCAGAACATCTGTCTGCAGTAAATACTTTATGAAGTGAAAGGAAATGAAGGTCTTATGGCTGCTGCCTGCAGGTACCAGGTGTGTGCCTGGCACAGGTGAGATCTCTGACAAACGTGCCCACCACCACTCCCAGAATTCACCTCCGCTCCCTCCCCAGCCAGGCGAGCCCTACTGCTGGCTGAACAGCTTTTGCGTGTGCTAAGCATATTAATTTACACAAGGTGTCTTTACACCAGCAGAGAACACTGGTGCCAGGTTATGACTGGCAAGAAGAGGCTCCAGTGGACTGTCACCATGCCACCAAATAAAATCAAGCCTTACTGACCTCCTGCGGCCTCCAGTAGACTGTTAGGTGATGTACACGTACGTACAGACTCTGTTTCTCTTCGTCGTGTTCCCCAGATGCTGCTGCTGCCCAGTGGAACCGATGCTCTTCTCAGTACCACAGCTGCTGAGAACTGAGATCCCTATGATGTCTTGCCTTCAAGCCTGGCTTCTTACACATCCGAAGTTTATGGCAGTCTGCTTCACAGGTCTCCCTAGCAAGTTGAAGTTTCTCAGTTTTCATATAACTTAAGAACCAACCCACTAGGACCACCTCCTGGCCTCCTCAGAAGTTCAAACATGAGATGTGTTCCAGCTGAAGCAGTTTGGAATAAATAAACTGACACTGTCACTCTATAACTCTTGCTACTAACCGAATATTTTGGATCAAGTATTTAATTAGCCAAATCTCTTTCGAGGTAGGTAGTGACAAAAGTGGGAAAATTATTCCTGGGCTTTTTGTTGCCGTGGTTGTTGTTGTTTTATTATTATTATTATTACTATGCACTGCTATTGCATTTGCTAAACCAGTTAATACCTATCTGGATGACTCAATTTTCTGAGCTGACTCATGTTACTTTCTGTTAACACAAGAGATGGAGTGAAAAGTAAAGAGACTAAAGGGTCATGTCAGATGAAACGCTTTAGGCTTCCCACACTCCAAATATGTTATTCCTATTTATTTATTTTAATGTAAACAAGAATAAAAATTACTATAAAAGCTTCTTAGTGTCCGAACACATAGTAATTTAGTGCTATGAGGAGGATTCTTGGAAGCTTTCAATGATCATCCAGATACAAATGGAGCCAGTCAAATACCTGTGAAAGAGTCTATTATCTTTCAATGCTTTCAAATCAAGCTGTCAGCAGCCTCCAAAACACTCAACAGGCTTGTTTCTTTTCCTAAAAATATCACTACATTTAGGCTATTTTTGGACAGGTCAGAGAGTGTAAAATTATTACGGAAAGACAAACCTCCCAATCATAATAGAGAAGGCCCTGTTCACCTCTCACACTTTATTAGATGTTTATTCACCAGTTAAGGCCTTAATTCAAAGCAGTTAGGCACATCCTCAGTCAGAACCCCAATGGTATAGACTTAATCAATGCACTCCGGCATGTGTTTAAGTGATTTACCAACTTGAAAAACCAAGTCAGGCTGCCTCCATCTTGTAACAAAATCGTATCTCATCCAATCTACTGCTATTTGGATCTCAGTGTATTGTCTACTGTAAACAAACACTGAAAGTTGATAATGCACTATCAATTTGGTTGTGTAGGTTAAAGGAGGGATGTATATTAAATATGAATGCTCTGCTGCAAGAGAAAGCTGAGTAGCAATGTCATTTTTCTTTTTTTGCTTGCAATAGTTTGTTGAGTTACTTAGATAATTTTTTTTCTCATCAGTTCTATGCTAGCACCAGTCTTAAGGGATTTCAGGATTGCTATGAAGTGTTAATTAATCCCATATGTCCCACTTAACACCAGTGCGAACAGTGACTTTGACTGATACAACTGTACAGGAGTAGATATTTTCATTTTGGGGGTAATTATATTCAGGGAAGAAAGTACTGCACAACTGAACAGCTTCAAATGGAAGGTTAAATAATTTCCCTTAATTTGGGGAGAAAGAGCTGAGTCCTTCTGGCAATGCCTTTCTCAGCCTAGAGAGACCTGTAACCACTGGACTAACGTATGGGACCAGGGTTTGCAGGTTCATTTGCTCTGAGGATGCTGACTGGGCCAAATACAACCCCTCCCTCCTCTAACAAGATAGCCAGGGCTTGGGTCCTGTCCAGATTGGGTTTAGGAATTAACACTGAACTATTCCATACTAACCAGACCAGAGCCCTTCCAGACATGCCCCGTTCTGCCCCAAATCTGTAATATTGATGGAAATATTATATGGAGGAATTTAAGCCTTTTAATTCCTTTTTTGATCTGGTGCCAAGTCTCCGTCTCCAGTGATTGGAGGCTTTGATTCAGCTGGCTATCGAAGCGTAAAAAATGAATGCTGCTTCTTCCTCCGGACATACTCCTGGGCTTGGATTTAAGCATATGTCTCAAGGATATGATGCCTCTGTAACAGCCAGTTATTGTAAAAGATCTGTTATTTTCATTTTTGCATATTCTCTTTACTTACGCTCTCACCCCCTGTTATTCGAATATGCAATGTTGTAATAATGAAATCCAGATTCACCTGCGCTAACACTTGGATGACAATATTTTAAATTCTATTTTTTAATGTCCTAATAGTCACTTTCTAAACATATCACAGAGAACTCCGCCTAAGGCATGTTTCAGCTGAACAGCCAACCTTTCTCATCAAGCAATGCTACTGAAAGGACAAGAAATGCAAATCTGCAAAGGACTGAATAATTACAGTCACAGAGGGGAGGCTGTTTTCACAGCTATCTTACCACCCACATAGACATTTAGATGTTAAGTTACACTTCAGAAAAACCTTTGCAAAAAT
Source organism: Oceanodroma leucorhoa (assembly GCA_030449065.1). Classification (NCBI taxonomy): domain Eukaryota; kingdom Metazoa; phylum Chordata; class Aves; order Procellariiformes; genus Oceanodroma; species Oceanodroma leucorhoa. Next base: position 3,971,762 of record JASVER010000069.1, read on the forward strand.
TGTTATGATAGCTATACAAAAACCCCATTTCTTTAACTCCATCATCAGCATAGTATCATAAACACTACAAGACAAGAGAGACAGTTTATCAGCGTGGGCAAAATGTTGAACGATTAGTCTTTTGCTTCCTGTCCTCACCTGGTGAGCAACATGTAGACCTAAAAGCTAGTGTCTAGCTCAGGGTCTCAGCACTATCAGCAGCACAAACGTGCTTTTGGTCATATAAGAGCTGACTTCTCTCTAGCTGTCTGAAGTTCCAAGTAAGTCCCTTAAAACATAGGGTTTTTTTCTCATTGTTTTTTAAGTCCTACATTTCCAAATAGTTTTTGATGTGATTTTTTTTTTTTCTTTTGGGTGTTAGGGGGAGGTGGGATGCATTACAGTGATTGCGCAGCTCCTAATGTGGAACATGCACATGAGATTCTGATGTGAATCAGACCCTGTCTGCGTGACATGAAAATACACACAGCCTGTGGTTACTGGATTCCTACAGCAAGTGAACAAAATACGCAAAATATCCCACGCACATCAAAATGCACCAACATTCCAGGGAGTGCCTCTCACAAAGGGACTGTGGATAGACCCCAGACCTTAAGAAAGCCAACTTTGGCATGTTCTAAAGAAAAATGAAAGTGAGGGCGGGGGGAAGGTGTACAATGCGAGGGACATTGGTCCTGATTTTCAAGGGCCTCATCAAAAGAGCAGACATAATGCTTTTCCACAGGACAGAAATCTTGGCGATCTGATAACTTTGGATGAAAAATCAAATAACTACTTTATATGAAGCAAAATGGAAAATCATGCCACCAGTTTGAGGTCTGTACTTTTTTATTTTGGAGCACATTCATCTGAAACTGTATGTCTCTCCAATGTTATGCAGGGACATGGCAATTAGCGTTCAAGTACTTTATTTCTTCGTTCCTTCCAGTATGCTGAGCTCCCTGATTAACTTACCTCTCCCATGACACACAGTCAGCAGGTGACTCCAATGGTGTGTTACATATCTCTGCCAGGAGATGCTTGAGGTACTTCAGAAGTGGAATAAACTGGACAAAGTCCTAACCACTTGAAAAAGAAAGGGATGCATATTACAACCCCCAAATTGGTACTTTAAAAGAGAGATGTAGTATGAAAAACGTTGAAAGGAAACATTTCAGGTGCAGGCAAAATAAAAATCCAAAACAAACAAACCTCCCAACAAAATGTTTCAGTCCAGGTCAAACTGACAAATGAAAATACTTTGCTATTTAGTGAAATAAAAAATTTTGCACAGGAAATTGCTTTTAAAAATTAAAATATATTTCCTATTCATGTTTTTTGGCTAGTAGTTCCCAGGTGGTCTTTATTAGATACTAATCTCCCAGAAACCCTTCATGAGATACTGCTAACTCCCTTAGGTCATGCTGGAAATCTCATTGGAAATAATGAAAAAAAAAATTTTGCTTTTACGCGTATATGTACTTAGAAGAAATATATATACCCCTAGGGACTATATTCATTCTGATTACATTCAATTTACTCAAAGTGATGATTGACATTACTCTTATCTGACGTCATTTATCTATACATTTATGGTTTGCTCTACCTGGTACTGATGATACACTCGGAAAACATGGCTTCAGATCCAAGCTTTCAATGATGGTGGTGAAAGCTGTACTTTGGAAATGGGGCATTTCTTTAGGTTGTTAGAGATTCATAAATCTCAATGTTCACTAATTGGTAGATACAGAAGTTTAATGGTTTTGGTTAATTTCTAATTTTTGTAAGACAATAACATGTCCAAGCCCACAGCTGATACATACTGTGTGAATGCCATCTTGGCTTTTCTACTCCAGCAACAGCTTATAACCCACCAGATTTCCTCTGGCCTCTAAATCAAAGTTATCTTTAAGGGTCACAGTCTTCAATTTTATGGTTCTTCTTGAGCAGTTAATCAGAAAAATGCTCCACAGAAGGGATCAATTTCATTCCCTCTTGCCCTTCTTGAGTGCTGCCCCTAAAAGAACTGCCCCTGCCATGGAGGAGGGAGGGGGCTCCCAGAGGATCCCCTTTCGCTGGGAAAAACAGGTGTCTCCATGACAAGCCAAAAGCTTCTCCACTCTTTGAAGACCTCCCATAGTTACTAAGCAATGAAGCATTTTAGTGACAAGAAATAGAATTAAATAAAAGCAGTAATAAACCCCCATATTACTGTTAGCCATGGAAAGGTAAGTAGGCAGTCTCATTTAATGTCTTTACTTTCTAATTAGATCTATCACCAGCCAAGACAAACTTTAACTCATTATTTAAGTTTGCCACTGTTTTGCCATAAGAAGGCACAGGCACAATTATTTTTTTTTTGGTTGCAAATTTACTGCAAGCCCATTGCATTCTACCCGAGTATAATATGGGTGTGTCCACTATGAGTAGGTGTAAATGATCCTACAAATTGGGAAAAGCGTGATTTTGTTTACATGCTTCCATGGCAATGCTTCTTTCTTCAAAAAAAAGAACAAAGTAAACAGATTTCAAACAGAACCTTTTAGAGCTTCTTGCAGAACAAATGCAATCAGTATGTTATTCAATATATAATGAATTTTCAGGAACTAAAAAGAAATAAGAATTACTTTACAAATGCTTATGATACACCTAATCCTACTATTTCTTAAAAATCTTTCTCATTACATTGTTTCCTCTCTAACCTGAGAAAACCACAAAAGAGAAAGTGCAGTAGAGGTTTGTTGCAATAATTGTGCATAGCACTAGCTTTAAATAACTGAAAGTAATGGATTTGCTATTAATACTGTTATACTGTCATCTGTGCTGGTCACAGCTGCCTGCCTAGCATAATTGGGGAGACCTAGTTGTTCATTCCCATATGCTAATATTTTGATAAAACACTTAGATTTTGCTGACAACTGCCTCTTACAGACAGGCAGGGTGGTTCATCTGGGATGTTTCTTAGTTCTGTCTTGATCTGGGAGAATGCAAACCACCAGTGTTCAAACCACTATAGCTTGATGTGAGTAAAATATTTTAAAAAGTAAACTTGTCTGGTTTTAAACAACTGAAAGTCAATTAGAGCATCTTGTTTTGTTTCAGATTTTAAAAAAAAGTTACACAGATGCCTCCATCTTACTCCCTACAGAAGCCCTGAGGTAGAAAACTTCCCTATATATTTTCAGGATGTAACAAGATCAGCAGATCTGCACTTGCTGTAGTTAAGATTAAATGACGTGGAGGGACTACTGGCAACAAATTAGTCTTACCAAGACCCCTCCTGAAGCAGTCAACAAAGCTTGTTGCATTTTCCTGTTCTAAGGAGTCTGAAAGACATTTCTTTTTATGAGACATACATGTCATAAGGAGGACTAGCATCCCAGAGGATGTATATACCATATAAATTCAAACTTGGACCTTAGCCTTAAGCTCTTTCACAGCCACTTTCCATTCCCGTGATGCCTTTTCCTCCTCATGCACACACAGATGCCAGACAGTGACATGAAGACCTTTATATTTTGATCATTCTCCAGAAATAGCCTTAGGACAGAGTTCTGTAGATTTTATTTAACCTCTCTTAATTGCTGTTGGGAAGACGGGGATGTAATTTGATTGCCTTTGTAACAGAAGAGACAGCTGAGAATCACACAAGTTTACAGCCTGAGAGAAAAAGGTGGATGGGGAAAAACGGTTTCTGCTGGATTTTTCTAAATAAAATTTTCTCCCTCTCAACACATGCACACATGGAGAACTATGTAAATGAAACCAATTGTATGACAAGCATATTAATATTACCCTAATTTGAAAATGAAATTTGCCTAAAATGGTAAGCCAAATTAGACATAATTAGAGTAGCCTAAGCAAAGAAAAACTTAGAGAGACACTGATTTGTCCTCATTAGCTCTCCTAGTGGATGGGTAAAATAATCAGACTGCAACTGTAGCCTTGATAAAGCTGCTACGGCACCCCATCTACCCCTGCACTGCCCTGCAGAGTTAATTTTTTTCAAGCCCTTCACTTCTTCCTGTGTGGTAAGCCATGATCTGTAAGAGCAAGTTAATCGGTGGAAAAAAAATAAATTGGTGCCTTCAATGGCAAACCATTCATTGGTTTGGCCTCACTAGTGGAACACAATGAAAAAGAAGAGGTGGTGGCGGTGGGGATATCCCAGGATTTTAATCCTTCCCCTTTGATAATCTATGATAACCTGGTTATTTAAGTGCAAAATAAACAGTTTATGWTTACTGCTASCCAATTTCTAAACTGTAGACTGAATTTTTTCAACAGCATTTGATATATGGAAAGACTTCAAAGGTTCTAYATATTCCCTTATAATAAAAGAGAAAATAATAAATAAAAAGAGAGACCCTATTCCTTCAATAAAAGACAAGGTGATAACAGTCTAAGCTCTGTCCTTGGTGCATGAAAGAGAATTCACATCAATAAAATATTACAAACACCCCCTCTCTGCCAAAACAATGCTGAGACTTTGGTAGGTAAGAGAGAATCCAACCACGAAATCTTCCAGCAACGCCGGCTGTTTGGCACCATTCCTCATGCCCTGGCTGGGTGTTGTGCGCTCTTAGACAGCCAGTGCATCCCAGGAACTACGGGCAACCTGACAATGCACCTGAAATAGAATACTTGTACCAATATAGCAATGCACTTAGCGTTATTAGTACTCTAGTATACTTCTAGTTATTTTATAAATAGGGTATTGCATTTTATGGAGAAAATGATGAAACATTTGATTTTCCTTGGCAAATTTCTAGATGTGCAAACCCTAAAATTTCCAGCAGGGTCTGAGAAATTCCCTGTGCTTCAACTCCTTCATAATCACTTGTACTTAACTGTCCTGCTCTCTCAAGCAGATAAACCTCTCATCTATGCTCCTCCATCACAAGAAACAAAATAAGAAAAAAGTTCAAGGAAGTTAGTTTTGTTGGTTTTTTTCACATGCTGGTTATTTCTTGCAACTTCAGTGCTAGGTCATAATATCTTGTATTAGGAACTGTGTGAATGGAGAAGTAAAGAACACCAACATATAAACCAGAAAATATTTTCTAAACTAGAAAATGTCAAAAGAAAACAACAAAAAAAGATTTTTTCCTTTCTGCTGGTTGCAAAGAAAGGGAATGCAAGAAAATAATTTTGCATTGACTCAGCATGAGACAAACCTCCTGTATTTAACTCATTCACCATCTTCTTTCTCTCCTTAAAGGTATGTAAGTTGCGAGCTGGCAATGCTATTTCAGAGCGAAGACACAGATGTTTCCTTTCAACACTTTTGCAGGTAAATGTGGGAAAATGCTGTTTTGTAGTTTGCCCCTCTGCCCCCAAATTGACTGAATGTCAGCAAATATTAACTGCTTCCTTAATTCTCCTGATTTTTCAACAAATATTCTTTGTATTTAAACTCTGAGTTATTTCTAATCCGTACTACCATGAAGAGTCAAGCACTATTAAGATTATACTGGATATGGCTTTGCCAGAAGCATCTGTATGTATATTTGATTCAGCCATTAAATCCGGGCCTGTATCTCCTCATGACATTTCGCTATTTTAACATTAATTTCTACAGTCCTTGGGAAATGTTCACATTGAGCTTAGTAATACCCTGTAAATCTTCGTTGACATCAAGGCAATTGCGCAGTATATAAATCTGTATTGAATTAGGTCCTTTCTCTGACTCTTTTTAATTTCTTGTTTATGAAAAAGAAAGACCTCAAATGCTTTTCTTCATTATATCTAACCCTTTTCTCTTCCATACTCAATATGTTCCATAAGCACTTGAAACACCTATGTAAATACATCAAAATATAGGTTAAGTTACTGAAAGGAAACACACCTTGAAAACTGTTGATTGGTCATTGTTCAATGCTCCCTACTTTCTGGACAGAGATCATTAATATAAAAAGAAGAAAAAAGTTATTGAGAAATTAGAAGGTGGCCTGAAGAGGTTACAGATTTAAAACTGTTCAAGCATCCACAGGTGTGTATAAAACACTGTCCTTTTTTTTTTTTTTTCCCCAGGTTGTCCAGTTCTCAACATCATTCAAAATGTACCTCAAGTCCATCAGAATTGTTCACGCATGTTCTAAATTCTTTTGCACCTCTCTTTGTCCTTCTCTCGCTTACTCATGTGTATTGGGCTCTAGGACAACACACCCCAGATATTTCATAGAATCATAGAACAGGCCAGGTTAGAAGGGACCTTAAAAGATCATCTGGTCCAACCTTTTGTGGGAAAGGGAGCCTAGATGAGATTATCTAGCACCCTGTCCAATCACATCTTGAAAACCTCCAGCGATGGGGACTCTACCACATCCCCGGGGAGGTTGTTCCAGTGATTGATTGTTCTCATTGCAAAAAATGTCTTTCTTATGTTGAGATGAAACATCTTCCAGTGCTACTTGTACACATCGCCCCTTGTATTCTCTATGTGGCTCGTTGTGAAAAAAGATCCTCTGTCCTCTTTGTAGCCACCCCCTAAGTACTGGAATACTGTGATGAGGTCCTCCAAGCCTTCTCTTCTCCATGGAGAAGAGACCTAACTCCTTCAGTCTTTCCTCATAGGGCAGGTTCTCCAGCCCTTTGATCATCTTCACGGCCCTCCTCTGGACCCTCCCCAGTGTGTCTGTCTTTCTTGAATGGTAGGGACCAGAACTGGACACAGTACTCCCGGTGCAGCCTGACAAGTGCTGAGTAGAGTGGGATGATCACATCTCTATCTCTGCTAGTAATGCCCCTGCGGATGCAGCCCAGGATCAGATTTGCCTTCGTTGCTGCAGTGGCACACTGCTGGATCGTGTTCAGCTTGTTGTCCATCAGGACCCCCAGGTCCTTTTCAGCAAGGCCGCTCCCGAGCCACACAGATCCCAGCCTGTACCAGGCTCTTTGGTTATGTTGTCCCAGGTGCAGGACCTTGCACTTGTCTTTGTTAAACTTCATGCTGTTCTTGCCTGCCCACTCTTCCAGCCTGTCCAGGTCTCTGTGTAAGATGGCTCTCCCTTCTGACATGTCTGCCTCACCAGCCAGCCACCCAGTTTGCTGTCATCAGCAAACTTTGTGAGGGTGCTTTCAATCCCGTCATCCGGATGATAATTTATGAAGATGTTGAACAGTGTGGGGCCCAGTATCGATCCCTGGCGGAACCCCACTTGTGACAGGCTGCCAGCCTGAGTAAAATACATTGATCACCATTTATTCAACCCATCAGCTTGAAGATGTACACGTCTCATGATGAGCCAAGTTTGTGTGAAGTGGGTTTGTGATTCCCTTTCATGTTACTAACAGCTTGTTATTTGGAAAGGAGACAAGCTCTGTAGGTACTGTTAGTAGAGTTACAGACTCGGTGAAAGCTGTACGGCTGTAAGACAATGATACATTGACAGTGGTAAAGCACCAAGGCCTCAGGGCTGAAGCACCAGACAGAAACCTAAATTCTAAGGGATGTCGCCCACTAGCTTGTGAATTGATTTCTCTTGATTTCCATTTCCTTGGTGGTGAAATGGTTCTAGTGATGCTCACTTACTTCAKAAACTGCTTTCTACAGATGGAAGAGGCTGTAAAAGCGGTAGGTAACCTTGTTACGGAATGGGTTCTCAAGCGGCACCCCAGGATGCTTTCATTTAATATTTATTTGCATAATCCAAAGAGGATCTGCATATTTGCTGCTTTATGTCCGGAAATGTATGTTTCTTTCAGGGTGGTGCTTACTTTCTGAGGTGTGTGGTTACTGGAAACAACTCCCTGGCTATCAGTGTATGGAGAGCATAGAAAGAAGGACAAGTCATAGTGCAGAGGTTGTTGCTAAACCAGCTCTCTTTTCAGCCTCAGGTCTCACTGATCTGCTGATCACTTCTTGTATTAAATCATTACTGACTGAAGTCAGATAGTGTAGTGTTGCCCATTACACTATCACTTGGAGCTAAATATACAAATTCTTTTGTTTGTGTGCATGCTAAATTCCATGTTGTATTGTCCACATGACAAGCTGCTTTCAGTTTTGGGTTTTTTTTCCTTGTTTTTTTTCTTTTTATTATCTCAAACCATTTTCTGTCTTTATGGCCTATAAAATCATATATGTCTATTTCTTGTGATTCAAGTGATTCATAAGTGCTATCACTTTCAGTGCAGAGTAAATAGGAAACTTCAAAATGTGAGTAACTGACAAACTACAAGGGCACTGATTTGAAATATATTGGGTCAAGAAAAACTCCGTGGTTCATTTTCCCCCCTGTAGCTTTAGCTTAGTGTTTTGAGAGCAAGAACCAACATTCTTTGCATTCCTAATATATTATCACTGAGAAAAACACACAGTTCCTTCTGAAAATAAGTTGAGAAAGCTGTTATGTAAACATGACAGAGGAGCCTGCTGTTCTGGGGCAAGGCCATGTCGTGCTGCAAACAAGTGTGAAAGGGGGGAAAGTTTTAAGCATGTTTTTGGGAGCTTTTCCCGTTTTCCTCCCTACTCCATTTGTCTTAATTCCTTATATCAGGCTGAATCAGCTCTAACTTCACATAAACGTAAAAGCTCTGGGATGTCCTCTTCTTAACATGAATGTTTAACCTCCATCCCTGTTGTATTCAAGCAGCAAATGCTCCCTGGATTATCCTTTAAAGAGGGAAGGTGCTTGTACCTTTTCCTACAAATGAGGAAATKAAGCACAGAGCAAGGAAGGGCTATACCTGAAGAGCACTGAGGTGAATCCAGAACCCAAGAGCACGTTTTCACAGGATCCGCGGCCTGGCTTACGACCGGGGTATTGCCGAACTGCCTCCCCTTCCAGCCTCCTTCCACTGCTTTCCTTGAGCTGGAGCCAAGTGTTCCTGTGAGTATGCTCAGCTGATTCAGCTCACGGATCGATCTGGAAATAAGGAAATCTTGATGGACAAGATGAGGACACATCCTTACTGACTTTCATGAGCATAACTGAAATGGATTTTTTCCCATCTATTCGAAAGCTTTGGTAGAAGTGAACATTTTAACAACCCTAATTACACCCTTACAGCAKAATCATGTTCCATGAGCAGTTTTAAATGTCACAGATTCCAAGATGTGCTCTCACTAGTGAACACAACACATCCAAACCAAGGGGAATGCAAATTGTCATGTTAGCATGCAGTCTGATACGGRGATTTTCCCCCCACCTCATATAGCTCCCTGTTGCGCAGTCTTTCCATTTAGATGTGGACTTGGTCACGGCAGGAAAAAAAGCTTGGGCCCCATGCTAAGCAGGTCTAACCACATCTTTACTATGGTGGATGGCTGAACAACGATGCACTCGCACAACTAGTACTGTGTACCTGATCACTAACCAATACGGTGGAGACAAGTCGGCCCCACATCCCTCCTGAAAGGACTTTGGCACCACCTATGACARTGACAATTTGAACGGCTTGGACACCCTGCAGCAAAACGATGAACAGAGCCAAGTCAGGCACAGTGACAGGGTTTCGATTTCCTCTGCAGCTTGACCAATGGCTACTGTACCAATAGCCGTGTGTAGTTGTGGCTGGAGGAATCGCTTGCTTATGGTGACAGAGAAAGTCTGTGGAGGAGCTAGGAATTGAAACCACGTTGTCTATGCCTCAGCTACAGCCCTAAACGTTCGGGGGTCCCACTTTTTTGCTAGAACCCAATACATGGGTTGAAGACTTCTTGCAGCTATGTTATTGTGAAATACCCCTTTGACCATATATCTATATCTATAAGGCCAAAAAAGGTTAAAGTCTGCACAAGATTGTGCAATGCATTAGAAAATGTCACCTCTCAAAGACCACCGGCCTGAGCCAGCTGTACCCTCTCCATCAGGGAGCAGCGGCCCTTGCTGCTCCCTCGGGCATGGGGAGCCGTGGGGCAGGACAGGGGCCTCACCAGCCAAAGCCACAGCCCAGATCATGAGGCGGTATGGTGGTGACGAGGCAGGTCCGAGGTGAAGCCAGCCTGCTGCTCAGGGTCAGGACCAAGCCAGCAGCTGACAAGCAGATCCCATGGTGATGGGCAGAGGCCAGAAGCCCTCGGATCAGAGTCTGGCTCATTCTTGTCCGAGCAGAGGCATGGCTGTGGCTGAGCCATGGCAGGAGGGACCAAAGGCCCAGGGCTGAGCTTCAGTCGGTGCCCAGGGGTAGGGGTGAGGGATGGAGTCCCCAGGCAAGGCTGGCCAGGACCATTCAGGCTCATAGATGCCTTCAGATCCTTGACGCTCTTGAGGCACTGGGTTCACAACCTTGGTATTCAACATCAAGAGAAAGCTCATGTCCTTGCGCTGGAGTATATCACTCCAGTCCTTCTGGGTGGTGTCAGGGCCAGACCTTACAAGGAAGATCTTTGTGAAGTTTCAGTAGGGTCAATGGAGGTCACGACCTCCAACGGGCGTCTGGATGATTTCAAACACAACACTGTGGGCTTCTGCTCCCCAGGTGTTTTACTGTGCTGGTGAACGCTATGCAAGGACAATTACAGCCACAAAGACCTCTCAGTTAAGTGGATGGGGTGCTCTCATCCCTGGCTCTTCTTCCCTGAGGCACGTGTGGAGCTGCTGCAGCTCCAGCTTCACCAGGTGTGGCCGGCTGGAGCCTATTTCATCTATATATTTGATCTATATATGAAATTAACCTTCCGAGAAGAAGGTTTGCATTAAGAGTAACAGTCATCAGGAGACAGAATAGCTCAAGGGATGCTTCACACCTTTGGGTCACTAGATCAAAACGAGCTCACTCCAGGTCAGGTGTGATGGAAACCTATCTGACAGGTTTTTGGTAGGCTCTGCCAGCTGGCCAACGAACTGACAGCTCCGGGGACTGATTTACCTACCATCTGTAGGACAGCTTCTTGAGGTCAAGGTTGAAAAAGCACGATGTCAAAGCAGGGGAAGAAAGCCTATACTGCTGTTCTYGTGTCGGTGTTTGTTCTCCTGGTAGATGTAAGGTTTCATCCCCCTGCTGAAAAAAAGAGTTTTACCTTTCAGATGTACTATTTTCCCTTTTGAGTTGCTTTTGCTCGAGATTCTTTATATATTCCCCTCAAGTGTGAATGGATTGCTGCCTTTTTGATACAAGTCTCCAAACCCAGTTTTCTTGTACAAGTGACAATGGCATCTTCAGGTCTTGAACCTTGCCAGACTACTTCGTAACACTAACCTGTTTACATCATCCAAAGCTACTTTTCATTCAAGAAAATTACTTGAACAACCATTTCTTAAAGAGCAAAATATTTCTAGTTACTGCAAATCGCATTTGTGGAAGCCAAAAAATAAATCATGGCATTCTTGAGATCAGTGGCATTTTTCTTCTCTCCTTTAAGTATGTGCTAAGGCATTTAAAGCTTAGTGTCAGGGTTTATTCCTAATTGGTTTGGTCATTCAGAAAATACTGCATTCTTGAAAACAAACAGTGTTTTGTGATCAAGTCRTCTAAATTTTGAAAGCCTCTCAAGGGGAATTACAGTTCAAAAATATGGGATGAAAATCACTTGCAGTTTTACAAGGTGAGTACRTATCAGGTGAGGTGAGTATGTTAGCCCTGTATGCGGGAAAGTGAAAGGGTTAAAYCCCTRACAATCCCTGACTAAGACCTTACTGTGATGCATAAAAGCCTTATTTGCATTTTTCTTAGCTTCACTTGCATAGTTTTAGTTATCTGGTGAGTTGATAATAGGACAAAGACATTTTGAAACATGTAACTCCTTGGCTGATTAGATTGAACAGGCCTTGGGCTAGCTGGTTAGGCTTCCTGAGAAAATCACTGATAAYAGGAACTCAGGACAACTGTGTCAAGATGGGTGTAAAAAAAMCAATTTAAACTGACCCCTTTGTAACATTCCGGAGTCAAAGGACTGACGAGCTAATTCCATGACTAGAAGGAAGCCCGAAGTTCGACTGGCAGACAGTGTGAGGAAGACTACGAATRACCACCGGAGGGTGAAAAGACCCTAGCCCTAATTTTACTGCGCAYGCTTGGACTATGTAAATGAATTCTGGGAACTCRTCACTGTAAGATTGCCCTTTCCAGGAAATCTGAGGAATATGTATGATTTTTCTGTATATGAACTGATGTGCTTTGCTAACCTGCCGGAGTACTTGTGGTGGAGCGATCCCCAGTGCTGCCCAGCGCTGTATTAAAGAACGCCTGCTTTCTAAAACTCCAAAACGAGTCTTAGAGASTTTCTTCCGAGACATTTTTGTTTCAAAAGRAGAAATAAGAAGATTGTAAAATCACAGACACTGGAGCGTGGATAAGCAGCCGGCCTAGAAGCTGAAGCCACTTCTTTTCACTGAGATTCAAGCACGGTATGAGAGCGAAAACAGAAGCAAATTCCTGCGTGCTGTTATTGTTACTACTGCTCCTTTGTTGAATTAAGATAGCGGCTGTTTTCCCCTGTTTTGATGTCTGTGTGCTCTTCTTTTCCCCTGCTATCACAAATACTCGGCCGAGGCACTCCGCAGCCCCGCTCTCCCACGGTGCGGGGTGGGCCGCCCTCGGGGGGAAGCGGGAACGGGGGAGGATCAGGGACTCTCGGCGGGCTGCGCGCTCCTCCGTGTGCCTCCGCCCGGGGTGGGCAGGCGGTGGGCAGGCGGAGGGCAGGGGGTCAGGGGGCGGGCAGGCAGGAGGCAGCCAGCGGGCGGGCAGGCAGGCGGCACGCTGGCCGATGGCAGGCATGAACCAGGCGGGGGGCCGGGAAGGGACAGGCAGGCAGGCGGCAAGCAGGGGGCATGCAGGAGAGGGGCAGGCAGGGGACCGGCCGGAGGCAAGCAGGCAGGCGGCGGGCGGGAGGCAGCCGGGCGACGAAC
>JASVER010000069.1:3984694-4079700 GCA_030449065.1 Oceanodroma leucorhoa
AGGCAATCAGGGAGACGGCGAGCAGGCGGGGGCCAGCAGGGGGCAGGTAGGCGCGGGCGGGCCGCGGCGCAGGGGCGCCGTCGCGCACCCACCAATCGGCTCCGGTGTCAGGGGGGCGGGGCGGGGGCGGGGCGCGGCGGCCGCTGCCGAGCGCCCCCGGTGGCGCCCATCCACCCTCCCCGGGCGGCCGCCGGCCATGCTGGGGGTGAGCCGCGCTGCTGCCGCGCTGCTGCCGCTGAGGGCCGGGGCCCCGGCCGCTGCCATGTCTACGCTGCTGGTCAGCCAGCCGCGCTACGCCTGGCTGCGGGAGCTGGGCCTGCAGGAGGAGAACCCGGGCGTGTACAACGGGCGCTGGGGCGGCAGCGGCCAGGTACGGGCGGCGGCGGCGCGGTCTGTGGGGGCGAGCGGGCCCGCGGGCGCCGGGGCCTGGGGGGCCGGGGGGGCGGTGGCGCGGCGCGGCGGGGCCCTGGGCCTTGCGGCCCGGGCCTTGGGGGAAGGGGCGAGCGCGGCGCCGCCGCTCACCCCCCCGCTCACCCCCCGCTCACCCCCCGCTCCTGCTCTAGGTGGTGACGACGTACTGCCCCGCCAGCAACGAGCCCATAGCCAGCGTCCGGCAGGTAAGCGCGCCTCGGCCCGGCCCGGCCCGGCCGCGGGAGCTCGGGGGCAGGGACCCCGCGGCTCCTGGGAAGGGAGGAGCCCGCCGGCCCCCGTGGCCGGAGCGAGGGGTCTTGGCTGGGGGCTGCGCCTCCTCTCGGCCGGGTTGGCGAAGGGCGCGAACCCGCCGGGGTGGGTGGCGGCGGGGGCCCGGGGGGCGCTGGATCCACAGGCGGCTGGGGGAGCTCATCGCAGCTCGGGCCGTCTGCTGGAAATAAGCCTGTGGCTTTCCTGGGGAGAAAAACAGGCTGTTCTCCTCCCCTTTTTGTTTTTTTTTGTTTGTTTTTTTTTTTTCTCTTCCCCTTCCCCCTACCATTGCGAGTGTTGGGAAGAGCGAGGGCCTCTCCTGCCCGCTTTCGTTTGTTTGTAGAGGGAGTCCAGAACAGGGGTGGACTGCGGCTACCCAGTGGAGCGGGGTGGCCGGGGGGAGGTTTGAAGGAGCGCAACGTGGCATTCACGTGGTAAATTCGTGGAAGGTTTTAGTGTGGGAATAGTGCTATGGCGCTAACGTATGTCAGGATTCGATTAGYCCTTGATGTCCAGTGAGGCTGGTGGAGTGGGACAGTCCTCACAGCGTTTGTTTAATATTGTTAATAGTAGTAGTATCTGAGATAAACGAAGGTACACGAATAGATGATGAATGCSTTCCTTAGAACTATTCTTTATGGAGCATCCTTTGTCATATGAACAAAAATTTCTGCTCACGTTTTTTTTGTTTAGGCAAACGTACGCTTTTCCTCGACAGTAACTTCAAGCAGCTCAACATGGCATATTGGGACCAAACTGTGGCAGGATATAAACTTCCTTTGAAAGCGGTGTTCTGTAGTGCAGTACTATCCACTAAAAGTGTCTTGAGTTGGATCCAGAAGCTTTTCTGTGGTGTTTGTTTTGGGGTTTTGGTTTTCCTAACTTTCTCTTTGACATGCTTCTTCCTGTAGGCTAGTTTGGAGGATTATGAAGAAACAGTAAAGGCGGCTAAAGAGGCGTGGAATGTCTGGGCTGATGTAAGTTAACAGAGACTTATCTTTTATAACATACCGCTGGCAGGTAAAGGCCATTAAATTGCCCTGTCAGATGGAGGTGTGAAAACATGTTCATATTGTGTATGTTGCATTAAAGCAAAAATCTGGAATGAGGACCTCAAGAAACAAACCCAGACAACTTGCGCACATTACCATTGAGGTACAAAGATGAGGACATTGACTTGTGGAAATGTTTGTTTTGAAAAGCCTGGCAAATTTACCCAGGTTTGTTCCTGTAAGCCATTGCCAACGGGTCTGCTGAAGCTCAGAAACGTAGTGAGCAAATTATACCTGTGGGTGTGTTTAACTTCRTGTTGCCGCATGCTTTCTCCTGCGAGAACTCTGCAGAATGTTTGGATACTTAACTTGCGGTGATAAATCTTGTTCTCATGGGGTGAGGAAGACTGCTGGTTTTGAGTGTGCTTTTTTTGTTCCCCARCTGTCCTGGTATTTCACAAAACAGCTACGTTATTCCAAAACTTTAGTGTTACATGGCTGTGTCAGACAATAGCTAAGCTATTTTTCCTTAGCAAGCTGTAGTTCTCAGTGTCCCTGTACAAGCTATGTCTAGCCATCATCCATTGTCTTTCTGGCYATGCCGGGCTTGGTTTTTATAACTACCTTCCACTTCTTTGATACAAGCTGAAACCTGGATTTTGTAAAGTATTCGGTATTTTGTGTTCTATCCAGCAAAGTAGTTTGCCTTGCCTGAAGAGAACAAAGTTTAGGACAAACACAGCAGCTTCCTCAGGATATGTTAGTACGTGTTCTTTTGTTACAATTTGTGGATATRATGTTGGTGAGTGCATGACAGCTCCTAATGTGTTTGGAAATAATCTGAAAGCAATCTAACAGATAACAAAGAATCAACAGATCAAGTGCTTTAAAGCCTCGTCGCAAAGCTGTTTGTTTTTAGTTTGTGAATTTTGTTTTTTTTAATGAGCTTGTCTGAAAGATTTTGCYTCTGAAGAGGTATGCTTGCATGGTTTATGTATTCGTCATTTCTTTCTTTCCAGCTGCCTGTTCATCAGCAGTTCTGTAAATCCTGTTGCTTGTGTATGGTTTATGATTGATCCTGGCTATTGGTTATCATCGAACATACTGATACCACATTAAAAAAAAGATCTATTAATATTTGGTATATGGGTTTAATTTTTCCATGATTGAGGCTTCTGTGTGTCTCAGCACCTGCTAACAAAATAAATGTCAGCAGCCATTGTCATACTGAAACAAAAAGTTTGAAAATGCGATACTGAGTATACTTCAACAGCTCAGAAACCAGTTAACTGTGCTTTACAAAAAATGCTTGTTTCTTGAGGTGCARCTGATTGTTTGGGGGCATTGTGGGTGGTGTAACTGAGCAGAAGTAGCAGAACTAACAATCTGAATGTTTCTGGCAATATTCAGTGGAACTGAAGTTTTGAACAGACRTAAATGTGTGCAGTGTTACTGACTGGTGAGGCGGGAAACAGTTTCTTGTAAAGCAGTGCGCGTGATAAAAATGAACGAGTAACGATGTCTTGGGAAAGTAGGGGGAAAAGCACAGCAGTGATTTCTTACTGCGGGGTGGAAAACTAGCAGTATATATGCAGCAGAAGTCRCAGAGGTTCACTCTCCAATAGATTCTTCTGTTTTCTGTTGTTTTGACTAGATCCCTGCACCTAAGCGTGGAGAAATAGTGCGACAGATTGGTGATGCCCTGAGACAAAAAATCAAAATTCTGGGAAGCTTGGTAAGGCCTTTTAAGAAGCAGCTTAACGTYGCGGGGGTGGGAGGGTGTGTGTCAAAACTGTTTTTCTTGGTTTTTAAAGTACCACTCTGCAATACTAACCTTAATAATTGTTAAAATGGTGTTAGTTCTGTTAGCTTGCTTAAAGAAATTTTAAATAAAAAAAAAGGAAAGGAAAAAAAAAARGTAAGATTGCATTCTGGCAGCCTACRCTGAAAATGATAATGTGTAACAGGAGAAGAAAGTGTAGTTCATTCTGAGCCTGTAGTCTGGCCGGGAGGAGTGTTACAACTGTTGCCCTGCTGTTTTCCCACTTGCCTGTGAGATAGGGCACTGTCTGATACTAAAAGTGTCCTGAAAAAGACCTTCCTCTAATACAGAGCTTTTAACCTTGAGCTCTTTCTGGTGATCCGCAGGATTTTGTGAACTGGCGTGGAGATATAAGGCTTCAGAAGGTGAAATGGTCTTAATGATATCTTCTTGCAGTACTGTGCAGGCCATAAAGGTTGAAGGACCACTCCTTTAAAACGCTTGCTAGTTGCTAGGGAAGAAAAGGAGACAAGTGGGGAACTTGCCACTTTCACAGGGCTTGCCTGTGTGCGCTGCTATTCAGAAACAGCTGTCAGTGAGTAACTCCGTGTGTAGTCAAGCCCATATTGTTAACCTGCCAAACTTTGCTGTGCTGCTTCCCTTGATGTTGTCTCCTCAGCAGAGTTTCTGGAGTGGAATTAGAGTGCTAATGTACTTTTGTATTCAAAAACGGTACAGCTTCCCTGGTGAGTGTGGACAGACGGAAGTTTGSTGTATGTTCCTTGGATAAAAGTTGTTGCTTATTGCCAGAGCATTTTTCTAGTTTTCGCAAACAGATAAGAAGTCTGTTCAGTTCTTCCGGGATAGGGGCTGTGCAGTAGGTATCCAGGTTTTAGGACTTTTCCTGGCACTAGGATATTGTAAAAGGGAATGGTATGGCAACTCACCTTTTCATATGCCGTTGGAAATCTCCAGTCTTGCCTCACAACGCCTCTGTTAAGGATCCAGATGTGTCTCTACTGCACTCACAGACTCACCACTGTGTTTCTTAGTAAATATGTCTTATGCCCCTTCATTTCTGGTCACAGATAGGGACTATTTCTTCTGTCTCGAGATGACCATAGGCATCATAGAAATACCTAGAAATGTATTTAGTCACCTTCGCATGGGRAATAAAATCTTGTGGCAATCCTTCAAACCTCATTCCTCCCTTAACAGCTTTTTCGAAGTGCWATCATCAACCTAAAGTGGTAGATGGTATCTGCAAGTTGCACCAAGGTATCAGAGCATGACTGTTAAAATTAAGTGGGGGTAAATGGGTGATTTCTCASTTCCTAAGTTAGTGAATTTTCTTACTTTTGGAGGAAAATGTCTTCAAATACCAGCTTATTCTCATTGATAATCTGTGTCTGCTGTGTACATCTAACATGCTTTTAACAGAAGGACATAGCTTAGGGTTGACTTCAGCTAAAAAAAAAAAAAACATAAACATCCCAGGTTACTAAAATAGTAAAGATGTGTATACATTTTCAGCTTATGAAAAATGTAAATGACCATTTTCTTTTGCTGGAGCRGAGTAATCCCTCTTTTCCAATTTGTTTCACGCCTGTTCCACAATGTATGCAAACGTCCTGATGGAAATTCAGTGTTTTGTTGATCTAAACCTATGAGCYTCATTACTGTGGATATTCCTTTCAGTAGATTATTTTTAATTTCCTCTGTTCATTAATTTCCTTTTCTAATTTTCTCTACTGTATGGGAATGTGACTCCTGTCTATTTGTCTATTGTGTTCTTTCTTTAAGCTGTGAATAACTCAGGAAGAAGTGAATCTCTTCTAATGAACAAAATRTATATTGTCTTACTTGGTGTACAGATATACCTGACATTAGTGGGACACAAAATGTATTGGGGATGCAAGGAAATGTTTTAAAAAATAATTTTGTCTTACTGTTCATTTTTTCAGGTCTCTTTGGAAATGGGAAAGATTTTTGTTGAGGGTGTTGGGGAAGTGCAGGAGTATGTTGATGTCTGCGACTATGCTGTTGGTTTGTCCCGAATGATTGGTGGACCTATTTTGCCTTCAGAAAGTAAGTATGTGTGTATGTATGTTTGTTTGTTTTCTCCCTTTTGTACAAATGAAGAGATGGAGATGTATCTTAAATATGCAGTGACGTAGTGCAGCAAAATCTGTGTACTGTGAGTTATTTAGGAAGCATGTTGTCTAGGAATAGATGTGCTGGTAGTAGCGCCACCTAATGAAGTATCTAGCCTGTGGCTAGAGAGGCAACAGATTTTCTCTCCACTCTTTGAAGCATTAGATTCTCCTTGAATTCTTTGTTAATGAAGGTGCTAGAGGAAAGTATGTAAGAAGTTCAGCAGTGTACTTAGAAATGAGRGACCTTTTTGTCAGTTATTGATTAGCAAACAATCACGATTCCGTTAACTGAATAGTTAAAATAGTAAAACTTCATGTTGTCAAGTTGTAAGGTTTCTCCACAATCTAGCTAACGTTGTTCCAGTAAGCTGCAGAGCACATATAATACAGCTCTCCACAAGGTAATGCTCTGATAGCAGAGGAGTGATGCTAGGCCCCTTGCTCACATGGTTTCCTTTTTAAAAAGACATTAAATAGTTGCAAATTGCATTACGTTGTGTCTTTGCCTTCAGGACCCGGCCATGCCCTTATAGAGCAGTGGAATCCCGTTGGGTTGGTAGGAATCATCACGGCCTTTAACTTCCCCGTAGCGGTTTATGGGTGGAACAGCGCAATTGCAATGATCTGTGGAAATGCTTGCCTCTGGTAAGACAGAGCTCTGCAACGTGCTAACAGTAATTTAAAATTGGAGAGCTATTAACTCAGGCATGAAATTGTTTTCAAATGTCTGGTGTTTCTGTATATTTGATGCTATCTCATGTAGGCTTAATTTCTGTTTATTTTTAGGTTCACTTGTAGTGAAAAAGCTTTGTTTTATTTTGTGGTAACCTCTTTTATGAGATTCAGACCTGTCCAGGACTTAGGCAAATGGCCTGTTAATAAAGAACCCAGGTTGAGGTCTTGCAGCAGTGGTTAATAGGGTTGACTTCAGTTAATATTTTCAGAATTGATACAGCTAAAATTAAGAATATAAAAAAAAGTAGCTTTACTTCCTCTTCCCTGCTCCTGCTTCAATTTCATGTAGCTGCTTCACTCTAATGTCTGGCATAGCTCTTGTTCATGTGGATTTCAGCAGAAGCTCTGAATGTTCAGCTGTGGAAAGAAACGCTTGAGTTCCTGTCTTAACACGCACCTGAAAACCAGCCTAACCAAAGAGTGCTGTGTTTGAGATACCATAAAAATTGAAAATTTGAATTATTTCTTATTCTCGAAGAATTGAAAAGAAAATAATGTCTTTTTTTTTTAGGAAGGGTGCTCCTACAACATCCCTCATTAGCGTTGCTGTTACAAAGTGAGTTCTGGTTTCTTTACTTTCTGGTTTGCTTTTAAACAACTTCTTTTCTGTTTGAGATAGTGCTTAGTGGTCAGAAGAACTGCCTTCTCCTTGTTACCTAAAATGTAACTATATATAGGATGTTATCTATACTGTTGGCCATTTTTTTCTGGGACCAGGGCTGTGCTTCCCCTGAATTAGGGCTAGCTATGTGGTTTGCTTCCTTGTAGAAGATTAGTTGCTCACAAAGTTCAGCTTCCCTCAATCACGCAGTCATGTTTCAGAATCATCCCTTTTTTTGGGAGTCTCAGCCAAACATCAGCACATTTATTTTTAAATGCTAAATATAAGTAGACCCCTTCAAAATAACTAATTAGTACRTCTTGTAGCTTTAGTATTAACTTCTGAGAACAATGGCCCCAAACTACTTAGGAGTATTTTGTGTAACTCCATGAAGTTATATCGGTGTCTCTTTCTAATGGTGGAAGACTGTATGGCCAAGGTTTTTACACACTGATCTGTGCCTGTTGTGCGGACACATAGTGAATACATTTTAGAGTCTTACTTCTGTGTGAGCTGTGATTGTAACACCAAAGTCCTTGATGAGAGAAGTGTGTTGTGTATTGTACAAACTACCTGTCAAGTAACWGCAAGACTGCTGCTTTTTAAAAACCTGTAGCTTCTTCATGTGCATGATCAGACAGTTTTAATGGTTCATTCCCTATTATATGCACCTGTCAGAAATCTCTGAAATTTTTATGTCTTTGATTCTAGGATAATTGCCAAGGTCTTGGAGGATAACAAAGTGCCTGGAGCAATCTGCTCTCTGGTTTGTGGTGGGGCAGACATTGGGTAGGTAACGTTTCTTGTGTTTTGTGAAGATGTATAGAGGATAAAGAATATTCTTTGAGCTACTTCTCGTAAAGTTATTCTGATATCCAGGAGTTCCCAGTACATGCACATACCTGTCACCATGTTTTTTATCAACTGGTCTGAAAGTCTGGCCTTGCTGTAAACATAATACGTATTTCTACTTGCTGTKGTGAGATCAACTGCTAAAAAGTAACTTATCAGATAATTCATGAAGAGACGTGACTAGGTTTGTATTCTACTTCTGCATATGCTTACACCCAAAGAATACAGCTAATATTAAATTCTACTCGTCATGTTCTTAAGATTTTTCAATTCCTAGCCCRTTGGCCTTTTGGACCACTTGTGGAGGAGAATACTTCCCCATTTTCCGTGCTCACATAGGACTCTGCATTTGCTCATAGATGCATGCCTGTGCTTGGCAGCTGTACAAATAAAATTGTTTTGTTTGATTATTACAATGTGGAAATTCCCAATACAAATATAAATTCAGATGTATCTTTTGAGCATTTGAAGAGAAGACAAAACAGATGGTAAGCATTAAAAAAAGTCACAGGTATGCATATTTTCCCGGGGAACGTGACAATTGGAGCTGATCTCACTACGTACTTTAGATTGAATTTCAAAATTAGTACAGGTGATGCTCTTACGGTCTGAAAAAGGGGAGGGGAAACAACCTTGTTCCTCTTTTCTGATCAAGAAGCAGCTTTCCTGCCATCTGCTCAGTCACTTAACTGATGTTTTCAGAGAAGTGGCTCTGACTTTAAAAGATCTCCCTGGTTGAAGCTGGTTTGCGTGGAAGGTGCAGGCAGCTTTTCCAGCTGTCTGCTCTTCTGTTGAACATGGTGGTATGCCTCCCGTTGTGCAGGACAGCAATGGCGAGAGATGAGAGGATGGACCTGTTGTCTTTCACTGGCAGCACGAAAGTGGGCAAGCAGGTAGCGCTCATGGTTCAGGAGAGATTTGGTGAGTGTATGGGGCCTTCTCCACTTCATTTCTTTCCATGGTTGGGAAAGGCAGGGGAGCCCTGTAGGATTTTAAAATAACATTTTAAAATAAATGTTTCACTTACCTCTTGTGTTGCCTTTTTTTTCTTAACTTGGTGGAAATAGGATGTTGAAACTGCTCAGAGCTAGGTACTGCATTTAGTACAGTTAGGTCTGTCACAACTTAATGTTTTTTTCCAGGGTATCCACAAATCCATGGTCCTACAGTTAATTTGGGGGGGGGGGCGGGAGTCCATTAATATAATTGTACGGAGATTGTCAAGATGAACAGCCAGGGCCTGTGGTCTTTTGGCAGTGTGTTCATGGAGAAATGCCCCCTCGCCTTTTACTCCTTATAAATATGGGAGAAAAGTTATTATTTTGGAGGTGCTGTTTTTGTTGCAAATCTTTAAAAGTGTACAGGCATGAGTCCATGCACAGCTGCTGGATTCTAACTTTTTAGTTTCAAACGGAAAACCTTGTGAACAGGATTTTCTCATTATATACATTTGAAGTTCATAGGAGTGTAAAAAAAAAAAAAAAAAAAATCAGAACAGATTGCAGAGGTTTGTCCAGAAGTAGATGGTGATTCCTTGTCTCAGATTTGAGATAAAACAGTTGCCAGAGAAATAAACAAGCCTGGTTAAATTTTATGTATGCATTTTGATCTCCGTAGCACCTCCTCCTCTTCTTTGTGGGCATCATACTATTTGTGCTGCAACTTTTTCTGTTTTCATCTTTTCCTTTCCAGTGCTGTTTTTGCCTATTCTTTTAAGCTTCTTTCTGCCCTAACTGCTCTCCAGGTATCTTTCCTCACAATATGTGACAGATGTAGTATTCGGTGTAATTTTCTGCTTTGGCTAGAGTGATGCCTAAAACTTTTTGTCTATCCAGAAAAATACGTTTAATAAAACTTAGCTCTAGTTAGAGGTGAGCTCACTGAATGAGGTGCAGTGAATACATGTGCACGTGACATAACTTGTTTTGTGTGTTTTTATTAGGTCGAAGTCTGCTGGAACTGGGAGGAAACAATGCCATTATTGGTAATACGCACTGCAGAAATTTAATACCATAGATGATATTTGGAAGTTACTATACAAATGTTTGTAGCAAATTGTCCCTTTTTGCTTTTTTTTTTCCACGCTGGGGGTTTAAAAAGTACGTAGTAAAATGTTGGGTTTTTTCTGTCTTCAGTATTGTGGAGGGGTAGTGTATTAAATAAAAAAATGAAAGTTCAAGCTCTTACATATATTCACTGTTGAAGTGAAGAAGGGAATGGGAGAAGCAGGAAGCTTCAGTAATGGGAGGTGGGCAATGCTAAATACATTTATTTTAAGATAGTTCTWATCTTGTGAATACCACATTTTTAGCATTTTAGAATATAAGTACATATATGTAAAGTCTAAGATACTTATGATACTTGAAAGCAAAGCATGCAGGTATTTATTTCAGTAGCACATTTTACAGGTTTAAGTAGCTTAGGGTATGATCTAGTTCCCAGGTAAACATAAGAACTGTGAAGCTGAGCAATGTGGCAGAAAGAAAATACAAGCTAGATAAATACCTAAACTGCTGTCTGTTGTGCCTTCTGTTTCACCTTTCTTATATTATGGACAAATGTAATTGCCTGCCTAGAGTATTAAGCTCTTTTGAAAACCACATTTGAGCAGGTCTTTCTCTTTTCCTGTGCTGCTTTGCAGCCAGCAGCATAAACTTGCTTTATACTTAGAAAATTGTGTCCTTTTCCATATGGAAGTCCTGCTTTTTCTGGAATTGGCTTTGAATGATGGCATAAACATTGTTTATTGGACTTTGTCCCAAATTTAATAATAATTTTGGGTACTTAGAGAATTCTGTGGGACTGGCTAAGCTGAGTGATATTTTGGGGATCCTTTGAGGCTTATACATACTGGCTTTGCTTTAAACGTCCAAATGTTTTCTAGCCAGATGAATTTGTTCAGCTCATATATATTGTACATTATTGTGTACCTGGGTGTTTTAGTGACTGTTTTTGCATGCCATCTGGATACACCTTACCATTGTTTCTTTATGCTGCTAGACGTCTTCTCAGTGAGGTAAGGACGAGGTGATGAAACAGCAAGAAATTGCCTGTAGTTTCTTGAATTAAAATGAAGCTGAGGTTCTTTGCAAGCTTTACTGCAAAAGGCTCTCTTCAGTTGTCCAAACCTACATTTATGTCCAATTGCGTTTGTCTAATTCCGGGTGTAAAATTAATAGGAGTTTTGAGGTGCTTCTRTGTATCTTAGTGTACTATGCTAATGCAACTATTCCTAATGCTTTTTGACCAACCTGTCAGTTTATTAYATTGTTTAGTGTCTTCAGTCTTGCGAACTGGCTGTTTACTTCAGTAACATGCTGATGTTTTAATTTTTGTTAAGTGTTTGAAGATGCAGATCTGAACCTAGTCATCCCATCTGCTCTATTTGCTGCGGTGGGAACAGCGGGTCAGAGGTGCACAACTGCTAGAAGGCTGGTGAGTAAATGTGCATTGACTGGCTTGGGTAGCTCTGAATTTAAACTTAATTCCAAATTAGCTCAGAAAATGCCTAATAATTCTTAATATCATGGAGAGCAACAAGTAATCTTTGAAACACATTTTTACTTTGTCAAAAATCAGTATGATGGGAAAATAAGGTGGCAGTTTGTCGGTCCACTACAATTCTAGCTCTAAAGAGTTTCTTTGTATGTGTTTCTGAATGTACCTGGTGCTAAAACTCAGGAAAATAAAACTTACCATACTTCCTGTATTTCCCTCTGTTTTCATTGCCAGAGCTTCTTTGCTTGTGCCTGCTACAAATTTTGGTGCAGGGTTTAGATTTCAGGAAAGCAAGGGTGTGCGTGTTGCTTACTTTATTATTAATTTTTAACCAATCATTTGCAACAAGTTTAAAGGTGTATACTGTCAGCCTTTGTCTGTATAGTCTTTTCAGAGTTGGGTTGATTGGGTAAATATTCGTCAAAATTGATGTGTGCTAACTTTGGGTGTATAGGAAGGGCAGTGATTCCTCAAATTATAGCAATAAAAATCACTTGAGTATTTGTCCTAAAACACTTAATGAAAGAATTTACAGAACACATTGATCTCAGGTGGAGTAAAATTAAAACAGGTTTTTGTTTATTTGCTTCTTTTAAATTTTCATGGTGAAGATTTTAAATCTTCATTTCATGGTGTTGATGCTGTTTCGAGGCCTTGCTCATGTGTTTAGCTTTAACTTYGGGATTTGCTGAATATGAGCAACACTATCTCCACACTTCATTCAGCCCTCTTCAAAGTGCAGTAGTACTTCAGGAAGAGTTACATAGGCTGGCATGTCTTACAACCTTCTTACCACATTTTGTTTAGTTCCTCCATGAAAGCATCCATGATGAGGTGGTGGAAAAGCTTGCTAAGGCCTATGCCCAGGTCCGCATCGGTGATCCGTGGGATTGTAAGTAGCTATTTCCAACTCATGGGTTTAGGAGACAAGTCTCTTTGTTTCTTTCTGTTTAAATTCCAAAGAGATTATAGATAAAAGCTATCTAATTTTAGCAGTTTACCGGGGAGTGGGGATAGCTGGTTTCATTTAGAATAGAAACTCTGAAAGGGAGATGAAGAATCCAGCTAATACTGCTCATCTTGGACGGATTAAATGATTACTCCCAAAATGTCATGATAAGAATATTTGCAAACGTATACAGTTTTGCTGAAACTATGTCTTYGGATCTTTTGTTTTTAGCTGACACTCTGTATGGACCTCTTCATACTAAAGAAGCAGTGAAAATGTTCCTTGATGCAGTAGAACAAGCAAAACAACAGGGTGGCTCTGTGGTCTACGGTGGAAAGGTGACTTACATTCTCCTTGCTACTTTTAGTACTCTAGGAGAAAAATGCAGTAACATGGTGGCTTAGGCCAAGATTGTACCTCAGTTTGTCCTGTCAGCCATTACAGGATGTTAAGTTAGTCAGTCTGAGAATGTTTGAAAGATGGGTCTACTCAGAAGCTACCTTCTCCTCCAAGAAATGAGCTAAGAGCTTTTGGCTGTTCCTTGCRCTACTCCTTAGTTGCAGGTGAAAATACAAACAGCAATGTAAATGGTGAATATCAAACACATAACAATGAAAAATCACTGTTTTGTCCCAGGATTTACAATATCCAACTTCAGGAAATACTGAAGATTCAAGTGAGCCACTTGCAGATCTTCATCATATGGGATATTTAATTCTCATGGACTTAATGTTCTGGCAATTCTTGTCTTTCACTGGCACCTTATTTATTCCTAATACCTTCAGAGTTCTAATCGGCTTACTAATCAGCTTAAAAGTAGGAGAAAGGAGGTGGTTTTTGTCAGCTGCTAGACTTTGAGACTTGATTACCTGCTTAGTAGACTCAGTTATGCTTCTGTATTTTAAATACTTAAATGAGTAAAATTTAAGTTACCTACTCAGTTGACTTGACCTTCTATTTCTGATTGCTAGGCACAACTGTAGTAATCAGACTATGAAGGATTCCCTTCCTACACTAGTACTAAGCAGGATGCTGGTTTGAACTTACTCAGTTGTTCCTTCTTTTATGTGTTTTGAAGGTTATAAATCGCCCTGGAAACTATGTTGAACCAACCATTGTGACTGGCCTTCCTCATAATGCACCTATTGTCCACACTGAGACATTTGCCCCCATACTGTATGTGCTGAAATTTAAGGTAAAATAACAATGGGGAATTAGTCAGGTGTCAAGGATGCTAACAGAAGAGTCAGGAGAGAGGTTTCCTATGTGTGTTGTGTCCGTGTAATTGTCGCGGCGCTTGAAGAAGTGGTAACTTGTTCTGCACTGTGGGATGTCCACTGTAATAGCTTACCTCACTGTGTAGCTACATTTATGCATTTTCTGTGAAGTGCACTGGAGTTAAGATGAGAATCTGTACAGGAATAGATTTTTGTTGTTCATGTCAACCTGCTCAAAAGCGGGTTGTRTGTTTTGTGCAGTGGTGGAGGTATCCTACCCCTGACTTGGTGCACGCGTATTTGCCAAGTGGCATTCACGTTATTTGTGTTATGGCTGTGGTATGTTGGGTTTTTTCTCACAGTGCCTCTTTGTAACTGCTTTGCTTTGAATGGTCACGGTTTAACCATTGACATGTGCTCCTTTTAGGAAGAAGAGGAGGTTTTTGCCTGGAATAATGAAGTAAAGCAAGGTCTTTCCAGCAGTATCTTTACCAAGGATTTGGGAAGGATTTTCCGCTGGCTTGGGTATAATTTAAATTATTTTTCTACCTTCCTGAAGCATAAGATCACAGCCTTTCATGTCTTTTGTAAACCTATGCACAATGCTAGTTGAGCGTTTTATAGCCCTCATTTTAGGGAAGAAGCCTTTCCTGATCCTGAGGAGTAATTGTGTCTTATTTCCATTTGTAGGCCAAAGGGATCTGACTGTGGCATCGTGAATGTCAACATCCCAACCAGTGGGGCTGAGATTGGAGGCGCTTTTGGTATGTTACGTATGCTTTTTTCTTTACCTGTTAAGTGATGAAATCCTCTAGCATCAGGTCTAGAGACTTGGTATTATTCCTCAGGCTTCAATTTTTTTAAAGCTGGGGGGACTTTTTTCTCTAATGACTCTGGAAGAGAATAAAGCATTACCACTGTAAAACTAGTATAATTTAGGTATCCTCATCTTATTTTTCAAGGTTTTAAYCAGCCCATTTAAATTACTAAATCTGAAGAAATCAATTAAGTTAATTTTGAATTATACTGCTTTATCAGAAAACAGAAATTGACTAGAGGTAGTTGGATTTCAGCTTTTAAAAATATCTGTATTTGATATCATTCCTGCCCCCCCACCCCCCCACCAAACCAAGGGAATGTAACTCAGAAGTATGTTCTGAATGTGTTTAGAGATGTGACTGCRTGAAAAACTGTTTAAAACCGTTTTAATTAAAACAGTCAAGTATTTTTGTTGTGTATGTTTGCAGGTGTATATAAAAATGACAGCATAAAGTATTTTTGTGAGGAAGTCTTTAAATACATTTTTGCCTTTATACAGGAGGTAGTGAGGGGAGGGAATAAGAAATATTCACCTTACCACTTAAACAGTACAAGAACTAGCACATTCTTGTACTCCTGTCTCATGTTAAAACAAAATATCTTTAAAACAAGGTCCTCTGGTGCCATCATGATGAGACTTTCAACTCCAGGCAGATGTTTTTTGGATCAAGCATGAGGAGAGAGCTAGCTGTGTGAGTTGTATGTGGTGGTGTTCTGGTAATTATTTCAGATATAGAACAAAGGCAAAGGAATAGTTTTTCCCATGAGTTTTTATATTTGCATGCTCCAAAAATATTTYGAGTTTTCATTTGTAACCTTTTTCCTACAGGTGGTGAAAAGCACACTGGTGGAGGAAGAGAATCTGGAAGTGATTCATGGAAACTTTATATGAGACGGTCTACTTGGTAAGACAGTCTTTTTAAATTCCAAATAAATGTAAATTATGGATAAACTTGCAAAAGTTCAAAATGTATAAAGCCTTGACTACACGAGGTTATCTTCGCTAAATGTGAGATAACCACGTATGAGTGTAATTGCCTTTTCTTCATGCAAGAATTTACATCTGTGTTCCTAGTAGAAGATGATTTGAAAGGTCTAGATAAAGACCTTTCTTTACTCACTGTTCCTCAGAAGGAGAAAAAAAAAAAATCTGTTCTTTTTTCCCCTCTTGCCTGATTTTAAATTCGGCTAAAAATTCAATTACTGAAAGTTGCCAGGAAATACGTGAAGTGGCAACCACAGTGAGAGGGCCACTATTGCCAGTGGTGGGTGATTTAGGTATCTATCCGTAAATCTCCTGACAGGCTGTAGTGGTTGACCGTTCTCACTCTCTGCTGGCCTCCCTAGCTTTTGCCTGTGCTAACTTTGATTTCCGTGCAAAGGCTTATGAATGCGAGAAAACCCACCTTGATTCTTCCGTATGGACATTCTCCTAGTAAGAGATTAAATAATGATACTTTACTTTCTCCTTGATCTATCAAGGAGGAGATAATGGGGAATATGGTCTTCCCCTGTACATACTTACTGTATTGTAAACCAGAGTAATGTCAATTCATAACTTCAAATAGGCAAACTGTTTACAGAAGTCTTTCGCATACGTGTGACAGAAATCAGAAGCCTTGTACATAAGAAATGGACTGCATAATCTGTCTTAGTGATGACGCCTGGTCTCTGAATACTTGTTTCTTTTCCAGTACAATCAACTACAGCAAGGATTTACCTTTGGCTCAAGGAATCAAGTTTCAGTAACAGCCTTATGAACAGCCGTACCGTGAACTCTCCTAGCATTTCAGAACCAAGCACCTTCTAAGCCTCATGGTGAAGAAAATTAGTTCTCTGAACCTGTCTGCAGCAAGGATACTAATTCTGTCAAAAAATCAGCTACTCTTAAATTGCTTCACTCTCAGTGTATGAAATTAACCCCTTCAGTCTTCAAATGAGAACTATGTGGTCTTTGGGAAGAATGGAGGGTGACTGAAACTAACAAACTTGGATTCAAACGGTGTGGATAGTCTTCTGCTGCCCTATCACTGTACTTCAGTATCAACACTGTCTATATCCCCTGCCTTCCCACCATTCACTGATATTTCCAGCTAGTAGGTCAAACTACGTGCTGAGTTTCCTACAGATACCTGGTGCTATGGGGGTTGGACAGTCCAGGGCTATTTTTCAATGCATAAATAAAGTTACACTTTGAGTTGCATTGGRCTTCCAGGTTTTTTTTGTTCGTTGTTTTGGAGCAGGGACATTCAGCTGACTCTCCATTTTCACGCACTGGGCTGCTAGCTGCGAGGAGTATCACTGGGCTAAAAGGACCGCTTTAGTTTTCCTGCCTCTCCTTCAGAAAGGAGGCTTTCACCCTGTGTGTTGGGGGATAAGGGGTAGGGCCGAGGGCTACTGCAGTCTCTTGGAACCTCCTCTTAACGCCAGGAGGAGTCACAGCCAGTTCGGGTTGTCACAGCCCTTGTGACACCCGACAGCCAAACCAGCTGAAGAACTGGGGGTGCACCCAGGAGAGAATACTCTTCCAGAGGGGATTTGACAGGGAGAGGCAAATTGTTTATGTGTGTTTCACCTTAGCTGGGGGTTTCTCATGCCCACTGAAGACCACAGCCATCAGCAGCTCATTTAGGAGCCTTGGTCAGAGTCCAAGATGAGAAAAGGCACGGTGCTGTTAGGCTGATTATAGCCTTCCCCAGGGTAACTTCTGAGGTTTTTAATGTAGCATTTTTGGAGGAGATTTTTTTTCCTCTCAATCTTATGTACCAAATTTCCACAATCTCTGCATGTGGCAGAGCTGTTCATTTTGGGCTCAGATTCTAGGACTCTGATTTGGCTTTTGATCTATTTTGACTCTAAGATCTTACAATAGCAATGTCATCCGAATTGTGTTAAAGGTCCAACATACCGCAATGCTAGCTCGTCATCTTTCACCTTAATACCTGGTTTTAAAATACATAGTGTTTTGAATTTTACATCTGTATTATAGAAAGTATTTTGGGTGTCATTTTCTACAGAACAGTAGGCAGCCAAAGATTTTTCCTACTGAGTCTCTTACAGCCAGGTGAACGCTCTCCTGTAGTTCTTTGTGCTTGGACATTTAACTAGGAAACAGATTTCATGAAAGAATGTTGCGTATTTGCACACAGAAAGAACTGAAATCCCCTAAGCAGACAAATAAATCACTGGCAGATAGAGGGCAAAGAAACAATCCAATTCCTAAATATAATTATTCTGAAAATAGCACAAGTTACTGCTCTATTCTTTAACACTGTTCTGTGGCACTGAATGTCACTATGAAACTGTCTCAACAATGAAAAATAAGAACTTTTCTCTTTCCCCTTTTTGCTGCTTAATAATAGTTTCTGTATAGCCTCATTATGTCAYATCTGTTGTTCTAGAAAATTAAGGCCGCCTTACTCTTTTTGGATAAAATAATTTCACAAGTCGAGCGGTTTAATTTACAGGAATAAGGTTAACTCTGCCATCTGGCTTTAGGTATGTGAACTTGGGCCACAGAACGGAACAAAAATGGGATGGTGAGCCTGATGTTTGACTGGTCTTCAAATCATTATCTGAAAATCAGTGTRAATGGAAAAAATGTAGGAATATAATCGAGGATGACTGTATAGCAAACATGCTAAACCATTTTTTAAAGGTTAATGACATTTTGATATCTAACAATCCCTTCTTCAACACAAACTTCTGAGTAGTCTTGCAGAGGAGTCAGCTTGAAATACTTGTGTAACTACCTCTGTATTATAAGTGCATTAGATCCACTTTATGTAGACAAATAGYGGGCTCTCTCTGTAAGTAGATTACAAATTCATCCTGACTTTTGCTGAATATATGAATTTCTATTCCGGAAGTCTGCATTGTCATTGGACTGCTAGTATGGCATTACAGCAGGTGATCGTAACGCTTCATCTGCTTCCCAGACAGCTTGGAATTCCTTAGGTGATTTTTGCAATTTGCTTCTCTCCACCCTTCTATTTATTTACTTACCTGTTGTTGAAGAGTCCTGCCTGAACTGACTGAATGACTTCCAGTGAAGCGGCTCTGGGGAGAGTGCCTTTTAAAGACAGCTGCACATTGTAACAGGTTTTGGCAAGGATTTAGGTGCCTATAAGCAGTTAGGATTATGATGAAGTATTAAACTAAGGAAGTTTAAAGATACTGTAACCACCCTGTTTCTCAATTTCTGCTTTAATTTGGAAAGTCCACTTAGGAGATTGTAAACTGCATTAGCTGTCATCAGGTTATCTCACCCAAGGAAAGCAATTTGAGAATTCATGAAATGTGTCTTGGAGCTACCGGTATGTGCAACATAATGGAACTTGCAGTTTTAATACAAATTCTATCAGCCACTTCCACTGTTGCATAAACTTAATTACCACTGAGTGTATAACACCAGTGAATAACAAGTGCTAAACGACACATGATCAATAATTCATTTGTTAGCACAGTATTGCTTACTGTGAAATGACCTTGATGGGAACAGTCCTGCAAGTAACTTCCTTTCTTTTTGCCATATTATTTTTAGCTGAAGAAAAACACAAATTCTGCTAATACCATTTTTACTTATAAACAAACAGAGCAATTGCTTTTTTAATGAACGGTGAAAAATCAAACCTGCAGGCTGTGAGCTGCAGGCTGCTACTCTTCCACTCTGTCACATCCCATGACAGGAATACTACTCGCCAATAGCTGGTCTCAGTGTGGGTTTTTGCAAATAGCTGCCCTGCAGTGCTGAGTTTAGAGCAACTGGGAAAGGGCCTGCTGTTACCTTTCAGTACTAACAGACCAACCCATTCAGGTAATGTTGTTTTCTCGTGGTATTTCTGTCATTCAGTTCTATGCGTTTCTTCTGGATGGGTTYGAAACTATGAGGCTGCCAGAACTCTTAATTTGTGTCAGCTGCCTATGTTTCTGTATGAGATATTATACATATAGTTGCTGCATTCAAGACTCAGTAGACTGTACTAATCCACTCAGGTCTCTGCATTAATCTCAACAGGARCTGTGTAAAAAAAGAACGTGTAAATTACAGGAGAGCTCTTTGCCTGGATTCTGAATCATTTGCCACGTTGGTGCTGCACCAATGTGTTCRGCATGTATTGCACAAGTGTATACTCTTATTTTCCTGTGTGGAAGGGGACAAAAATTTTTAAGGCTTATACATAGGTAAAATGACTTAATCACATAGAATTAAATTCTTGAGTAAAAACAATAGCTTGGCAAGGACTTTTTTAATGTCCTGTGTTCGGTATTCTCAAATGTGTATTCCTTGATCAGCAAAACATGCTGTTATTTGCTACACGCCTAGTGTTGGAAAACTAATGGGTTAATTGCATTCAGTTGTTTGCAAACTTCTGCTGCAACTGAAGTGCTTTTTGCAGTGCAAAACGTTTCGTCTACCCTKGCATGTTGACCATGGCTGCCTGCAGGTACCTGGTACAAAGGTACGTACTTGTTCACAGTCTCTCTTTCTTCTGCTAAATTATTAGTACCGATTTTGCGTACAGCTCATTGCTTTCCTCCAGACGATGGAGAAACGCTTCTGCGTTTTGGGACGGGGACCTGCACAGTRAGGCGTAGCGGAGCCTTTTTTGCGGTCGCCGCGTTCCTGCCGGTGCCGCTGTCGGTCAGGCGGCAGCCCGGCGACGGGCGCGGAGCAGCCACCCCTCCCGCGCGGAGCACAGCCCGCTGTGTGACACACAGGCCTCTCCTTCTGAATGCCTTTTGCATTCTGGCACATCTGGGAACACTGCTTCTGAGCCTGTGATTAAATACACTTCRTTCTGCAAAAGCCTCAGTTCGTTAGTGCAGTTGTTACATAAAACATGGACTCCCAAAGCCAAAGGTTAAAAATAATAGTGTTTCAGCCGGGTACTCATCTCCAGGGAAGAACAAACYGTTTAATGCATACTTTACCCAGTCTGTTACTGTTATCTGGCATCACGGCGCTGTTTTCCTGCAACCGGATTTCAAGGTGGGATTAAAGGTAACAAGCAGCGCAAGCTAGATCTCTGAACYTGAGAGGAAGACACATCCTTTCTTCACATTTGTCTGGAAAGCTGGAAGTTGGTGGTAATGGTGTTTCACGCTTCCCTGGCACTACCCTTACAGGTGTCCCAAAYGTCCTTAGCAGCAGCAGTGAAGTTAGCTTCACTTATTCAGGGGAGTGTTACAGAGGTAATGAAATGACAGCATGCAAGTTTAAAAATGAGAGACTGAGGAAGAACAGAGGATAAATACCATCTCTCTCACTCCTAAGGCTTTTATTTAAGCCAAACTTTTACTGAGCACTTACTGTCTCCTGTCTTTTGTGGATTTTAAGAGGCTACTCATTCATCGGCCTGTGATATAGACTGACCTATAATGACATAAACCTCCCAGTCCGATGTGACAGCTGTATTTGAAAAGTATCTAAAAAGTGCAGCACATAACTCTTCTTTGAGTTGTATTTCTTGTAACTACATTTTTACCACAATTGCTGGTATTTTTATATTTTTAACACATTTATCACCAGAAGTATGCAGGATACTCCTACAACCCCAGAATATAAACCTCTTTCTGGCTCATATGTGACTGCATTCACTYACAACTGTACATGCTCACGATCATGTGTTTGAGAAATGAGGGATATCTGTTTGCCCCATAAAGAGTAAAGACACTCCTTCTCCTCTCAATTTGACCCTGGCGGCACTTGATTTATGGTCTTGGTTTAAGGCAGAACAAATAGCAGAGTAAGTTTATGGTGATGTTTCACGATACAGTGCGAGTCAAACTATCCTCCTAAGCTTTGCTATGGTATTAAATCTTTGTAGGTTAAAAAAACAATGTGAGCATCTTTGCTGAAGGAGAGGGTATGTGGGATCATGAAGTGATGGCAAAGGAGTCAGAAACTTACAGCAATAAGAAAAAGGTCAGGGTTGGAGAACAAGGTAGGAAATCTAAAAATGGTGAGTCAAGCATTGCTATTCCAAAGCAGGCTTAACCAACACTGGCTGCTGTGACCTTGTCTTGCCTGCTAATTTCCTTTCCATATTTTTTGGCTACCTGTGTTCCTGATTTTTTTTTTGCCTGCCAATTTAATGCTGAAGTGACTCCCTGCAGTGTCTGACAAGCACCATAGCTGTGCAAGGGAATCTGTAGGAAGGCAGCAACCGGTCACTGGCTGCAGAAAAAGGAAGGTCATTGAAAGTGAGGATGCGGAATTCAAAACCACCAGCAAGGGCAGTGGTGAAGCCAGGGTGAAAGACACAGGCAGTATTGCAGAGGAGAGAGAGGAACCAGTACCAGGCTTTTAGGTGCTGGATATTATGTTGGGAGCACTGGGGAAGATAAGGTCAGACTACTGCAAATGGGAGGTGGGGCAGAGTGCACAAAATAGATTGAAAGAGCGTGATTTTGAATATTGTATAACGGAACAAAAGGAAAAGAGAATTACTGGATGAGGAGAACAGGGAAAGGAGCCAGATGTAGTCTAAGCTAACACATAAGGCTGCAATTAGGGCAGATAAAACATAGACAGACATATTCACTATGGAACAACATCATCCTAAACCTCCAAATCTGTTAAGAGTTCATTCATTGGAGCATGAAAATGGCAGTAGGACAGGCTGTGAAAACTGTCTATTGTGATTAAGGAAAAAACCAACACCACCACAAAGGAAAGCATCTGAGAACAGAATAAACATTCCTGTTTTGATGTTGTGTTTCTCTTAATGTTTTCTTTACTGTAAAATTTGTCCCAATGTCATTCAGCATTTTTTGTGTAAAAAAAAATAATTCAAAAACCCCACACCAATCTCATTGTTCCAAGTTTTTTTAAAATCAGCTCTGATGTATTAATCAATGCATTTCAAATATCTGTATTCCTTAGATTTATGTCAGCCAATATTTGTCTAAGTACTCTAGCTTGCATGCTGATCGTATCATTTATTCTTATGGCTGTTCACTGCCACCTTCTTTCTGAACAGTAGGTACTGCAAGTTCACAGAGAGGCTAACCCTTACTGGTACTTAGCCTGTGTTATTCCATGTTGTGTTGTACCTACAGGATATAGTAAATATGAACCATATAGCAAATATGAACCACTTTTTATGAGTTCTTCAAATCACAAGTTTCCTAATTACTGTGAGAAGTTTGTCATTCCTCAGAGTGTTAGCTTGTTTCTYTGGGGCTTTTTTGAAACTGGGTTGACATTGGTATTTCAGAGTCTGCTGGGTTTGCAAAGAATAAGTGATTTGCTTAGCTTGCAATAGCCCTCAGCTAATCAGAAAACATATTTTGAATACTGTATTTAAGCTGCTACGAAAACTTGTTTTGCAATGTGGGTTAAAATACCGGGAAATCATGGTCTTTCATTATTTCCCTACCAGAGATCAAAATGRGTTCTGGCATAGAACACACAGCGGATATGACCAAAGACAAAACAATTAATTTTTCCCCTAAATACCTGTAGACCAACATGTATTTTCTCCAGCATGTCCATGACTTTGCATTTGTTTTAATTGTTTATCTAGGTCATCATTCTGTAGCTTCTCATTCTTAAGCACTGAGGTGAGATTAGTCAACCTTTGTTACGGTTCAGTGAATCRACACAGCAGAGCAGAAAATATTTGTGCTTTTCTTTTCTCATTATTCTGCTTTAGTACTATTTCTGTTTGAACTCTGTGTAACTCTGTATAATTACTCCAGAATCGTATTTGCTGGGAGTGGAGAATCTGGATCTGCATGTGTCTTTACCAGGGCACCTAATTAAGACTCAAGGTACTAATTTTTGCTTTCTTCCACCGAGAGAGGATGAACACAGTGAGCGCAGCCAGAGCACAGATCAAGTTGTGAGCTACTGTTGCCCAGCTTTCGTTTCCTCCACAGCTCTTCCCCAGGAGAGAGGGTGCGAGACGCTGTATTCCTCTGCAATACGCCATTCTGCTGCTCTACTTGTCCCGGAGATGAGAAAAGCTGTCCGCCCTTTGCCGCAGCCTGAGCCGCCGCGCCGTGAGGGCCTGCGCCCAGCCGCGCAGCCGGCAGGGCCGGGGGGCGAGCACGCAGGCACGGCCTCCACCCCTGCACCCCCGGCCCCCACCCAGCAGAGCCGGCTGCGGGGTCAGAGGTACCAAACAAAGGCCTCGCACCGTGTGAAGCACAAATGTGACGGCCTGACTGCGGCACTTCTGAGGGTAAGAAGTGCCCTCTTTGGGGCACAGATTTGCACGAGCATCTCAGACCGAGAGAGAAGTGTGCTCCCGTCTACAAGATTTCTAGAGAAATTATTATTGCTCCACCATTACCCGGTGCAGTGAGTGCAAGGTAAAAGCACAGCGATTCCAATATGAAGAGAGCTTCCTTCGCATRGTTGTGGCCAGAGCACTCCAAAGCAGGATTTTGGCTTGTGCACGGAATTAGAGGCTGAACAGCATCTTGGTTAAACTGCTGCCTCAGCCGGGTGTTCCCAGGCAGGACCTCTGGGACACTGCTGTTTTCTCCATGACCTGCCAAACTGCCTGGCAGGGAATCAGCCGCTGTCCCACAGCCTTCGGCTGACCGATTCAGCCTGATTCTGTGAGCCAGGCCAGGGAATCTCACAAAATCTAGTTGTAACTGTTTTCTTTTATGATCTATATATGTGTGTGGATGATGATCCTATCCAAGCTCACTCTTAAATATAGGTAAGTGCTGCCAAAAGGGAATTAGACATCCAGAGCAACATCTTCCACATCTACCCATAGGGGATAAGTGTGTTTTTACCTTGGACACTCACCATTTCCAGCTCCTCCTTCCTCTGCCAGACTGGTTACTCAGGTGCTCTCATCTATCTAGCAGAGCTGATGCAGCAGAAGTGATGCTACCTACCTTTGCACTCTGGGCTTTGCACAAAATAACCCCAGCTGATTTTCCTGGAAGCAAATTAGGGACGCTGATGGCACTGCACCACAGGCATACTGGTAGGGACGGGAAGCAGCAGCATGTGACCATGAAGGGGGTGACGGCGAGGTCGTGACAGGACTGGTCTTTAATGAAGGCAACTGATGGCAGGTTGGGCAACTGTCACAGTCCGCCCCCCTTAAGTGCTTAATAGTAGAGGAGATGGAAATGGGCACGTGAAGTGACTGGGGCAGCTGTATGACTAAACCCCTAAGGATCAGGYAATGCTGATTTCTTTACACTCATTTTTAATCTCGGGAAAGGCACCAGSCGCTCAACCTTATGAGTGGTGCAATACATAATAATAATGTAGCTGGCCACAAGTGTTTCATRAGGGATTGCTCAGTGCAAGTGCTAGAGAGGTGGCGGAAAGACAGGTAGTGTAGGTTATTCARAAAGCCCTGCACGCCCGTGGCCTAGCTCATGATGCATGTTATTGCCAATAAATCCCCAGGTGAGCAACTTCCCCTTCCCATCAACCAGCCCTAGGAGAGAAATGGGTCAATGGCACGTGGCTTAGAGGAACAAGAACCACCACTGAGTCTACAACAGAGGTGTGAATGGGTATGTTGTTTTGCTTGGTTCGTTTGCACTTCCTGAACTGTGCCCTCACTAGACCAACTATGTTTTGGTAGTAAAATTATTGACTTTTTTTCCCCCAAGAAACCCGTATCGAAAGTAGCAACTTAGCAGCAGCTTGCACAGTGCTGCTTCTCTCGGGTGTTGTCATTCGCACTGCTGCCAAAAGGCTGYCAAGTGCCCTGAGCCAGAAGCCACAGTTTGCTCAGACCTCTGAGCCTGTACACACCCACCCGCTGCAGCAATTCACACTTAAATTGCATTATCATATGTGTTATACAATCGTATGTGATGCAAAGCAGTGGGGAAATGCCCTGGGAGTCCAAATAAAGACCATCACAATACATAGACTTTCATCCTTTGGATAATTTCTTGATCATAAATTGATTAGATAATCTAGGCTGCTAATATGTATTTTGATGGGGCAGATTTTCTATCTACTTTCTTAATAAGGTTGCCAAAGCTTGTTACAGACTGATGACAGATACAAGAACAAATATGTTGGAGGCAACACCGAGACTTCATTTCAGCTCATAAAARACTTGTGTTTCATTTGCTCAAATTGCACATCCTCATTACTCTGCAAYGATGGCAAAACTTTTGCAGCACTTAATGTTACACTTTTCATCCCAGCGTAATTGTTAAGAATGCTGCAGTCTCCAGTCATGAGGCTGCAGCTGTCAGCCTGTGTGCAAGCTTATTTGCTTATGAAATTTTTGTGTGAGGTTCAATGTAGGGAGGAATAGTTCCTTCCCCCGAGGGCTTCCACCGTCCCTGATGGGACCAGTGTGGGACAAGCATCCACTAGAAGCGCATCCCCACATGCAACAGCAGCAGTGGCACATAGCTTTAAGTGGTGGTATCACCAGGAGAAGTAACAGCTAGCAAAAGTGGTGAAATAGCTGGAGATTTAAAATTTTCCCAGTGAAGGTACATTATGGAAGGACTTTGCCTGGGGGTGATGGGAGCGGAACTGTTCTGCTGCACGGGGCACTTCCCCAGGCAGAGCCAGGAAAAGGCAGGAGGGGAAATCCCATACTGCTCTGGGCTTTCCAAGTCCAGGCTCCCAAGTACCCTTCTAGGATGGCCCAGGACACCACACAATAATAATTCAGTGGCTAAAGCAGCATAGCTGTCACACGCTCACTCATCCATCCTGGGGGTGTATTGTAACAGGTTCTTACTTGTTGGAAAAACTGTCAGAGAGAGGGAAAAAAAACGTGTGTTCTATGATTTAGACATTAACATCTCTGTTTTTCCAATGCGATTTGAATACATCTGTTTTTGCAATACATTCTTGCACATTGTAAAAGAAAGAATGGATCAATTTAGACCAGAATAAATACCCACACTCTGGAAATCAAACTAGCTTAAAGATCTCTCAGCCTGAGAGCTGAAAAAAAAAAAGGTAGGTTTCAGAAAGACAGACAAAAAGGTTTTGAAAAAAACACTGTATAGTACACTGTACGGTTGTTACTGTATGTCTCCAACACAAAAAGAACCACATTTTTTCACCAAATGCAGAAACATAAATGGAATTTATAGTATTAGCTTAAAGCACTTATTATAAACATTAGAACAGACCCAGGATTTGCTGCTCTGCTTCTTACAGCTGAGTAGAGCTGACTCRTGAAAAAGAAGTGAATAGGAAAAGAAAACTGGTAAGCAGAGAAAGTAAGAGATGAGAGAGATGATTTCTGTTTGGTGTTGGTGCCTGGACACTAATTYCACTATTCAAAACAAGGAGGAAAAAAATCCAATGAAGCGTGTCAGCATATAAACTTGCTTTTGCAGRGGAAAAATTAATATTGCACTTAGTTTACAGTCCATCTTATCCTGAGGCATACTTGCTATGACAGACATGCTTCCAACTTTAATATTAAAGGTTGTCACAACTTTAAAAAAAAATCTGATTTCCATGCATTGGAAATAGTAATGCAGGTCTGATGATTGCGCTAGGTAAGTCTATCTGCTTCCTGAGGGAACACGGACAAACAAACAAAAAATCACAGGACAAATACATTATTGTTTCATAATCCTCCATTGTCATATATTAAGAGGAGTTTTCTCTGATGGTTACAGTTTAGGAGTGCATCCAGAATTGCACTAAGTTATTGCTGCYGACACATTTGGTCCATCTCACTCGTCTGTGCCCAAGGCTCCTTGGGGAAGCACAGAGGTACAGGGCAGGYGGACAGAGAAATTGCCTCAGAATATTCTTGCAGTTTCCAATGTTGTTTCACTCTGCATGGAATAAAATTACAGAAAACAATAGAGGGAAAAAGCAGCAATGTCAGCAAAACTCCTAAAATACGATTTCAGGCATTGCTCAACAGGCCTGTCTTTGATACTGGGTTGTTTACAGACTCTTCCTCATATATCTGTCGGAAAACTAACTGGTTTTGGATGGGTTACTTTTTAGCAGATCAACTTTTGGATCCGGGTTACATCTGGTAGCACAAGAAGGGAAATGGAGGCAGAGGATGGGCTATAAGCAGAAGGAAGGATTAACTAAGTATGGGAGCTCTCAATAGCCAGCTCTGAGCACCCTCATTTCTCTAACCCTAAGCCAACTCCTGTCTTTTCATTAGTTCAGTTAGACCCCAGATCATGAATTGTCTTCATGGGAGGAGTTACTGTGATGGTCAAAGAGTGATTTCATAACCAGAAATGTATGAAGAGAAGTGTGGAAGATGTGTTCCCACAATCAAGAAGTTTAAATCTTTCAGCTCAACAACCATTTTCCTTATAGCCGTTACCATTGATCAGAGTCTTTAGAAGGCTGACCATTTCCAAATGTAGGGTTTTTTTTTCCATGTGTACTCTTAGTGGCATCGCTTAGAACTGTTTTGGGGGAAAAAATAGAAGGACAACTCTTCACGCTAGTATCATAAGCCAGTGTCATAACGCATTTATTTTTCACATGATTCATCTGTGAGAGAAGGTTCATGGTTCATTACATACGTTGTGGAAACAGCTGTTAGTACAAGCTGACTTTCTTTCCACCTTGCCCCTGCTCCAGAATGCGGCGGCCACGTGTGCATATTGCCATGATAGCAAGCTGTAAGTGTGGGAAGGATTCAGAGCTATATTTTGCCTTGCATGCCAGGTCCAGCATGTAAGGTTATAATTAAGTTACTCATTACCTTTTCTTCTTGGAAGGAGCCCTTATCTAGCTATCTGTAGATAGTGCGAAGAGCCGGTTTTTAATTTTGTACTTGACAGCACATTGGAATGATTTTCCTTTAATCTCCTGCTAAGCACTGCTAAAATGCCTACTCAGTGGAAAATTACCTTATCAATACCATTAAGTGAGAACAGCAGTTGAAGGGGCCTTTATTGTACAGTCCAAACTACCTGCATTGACAAAGACTAATAAATCCTTGTTATGAAGCTTAACACAGAACGTCACACCTCCAGAACAGGATGCACTTACTACATCATCATGCATCATGACATGACCTTGCTGTTTGTTATGTAAACCCTGGGAAAATACATCTTTTCAACTTTAAGAACATAATGAACTTTTAAGCAGCCTCCAAATGAACTCAGTACAGAAATGGCAAGGCAAGAAGGTCACATACACAATAAAGTACATTGGCACAGGCTCCACACACAATGGACAAAAGGAAAAAAAAATGGGAGGGGGAAAGAGCTATCTAGACTGAATTCACAGAGGCTGGCAGCTAGCGAGCCTAGTCAGTATGAAACGTATATGGAGGGCAATAATTTCTAGGACACTCTCTTCAAGGAGCTAATTTCCAAGTTTTTTGGCACAGATGTCTACTTGGTAAACAGACATGCAACTCAGGGTGGTTACTCCTTCCACCAACAGTAACGCTCTTGGAAAGGTGTTTGGACCTTCCAGGAGACGGAAGATTTTTGGCAGAAATACCGCCCATTGTGGGGAAAAAAGGTAAAGTGATTCATGCAAAGCATTTGTAACTTCAATAGGGGATAGCTGGAATATTCTTATACTCTTTGTATTAGAAACACAAGCCTGGGGAAGGCTTCGCTAACATGCGATTGCCTTGAATTTCTGCTCGAATTTGCTTGCTAAGATGCTGCAGCCTGACCACTTGTTTATAATTTATAACAGAGATGATAGCAGGTACGGAAGAAAGACAAAATCTTCTGTTTATTATACCAATCCTGCTGGTATAATCTCAGAGCACTTTTCTAATCAGTTTCTTCTTGGGATCATCTCAYTTGAGGGTCCTACCAATTGCAGGTGTAGACAAGGGCTCCTAACCATGCTGCCATAAGGATGCAGGCCTAGACACACAAATAATTTTAAATTTAATCTAAGCTAAGTAGGCACAGCATCGCTGGCGAGTTTGACTAAATGCAAACTTCAGGGTCAGTAGAAGCCACCAGGAGGAAAACCAGAAGGTCTGAAAACCAACTATGTACGTATCAGTGAAATGCCTGTATCTTGGACAGGAACAGTTACAGGCATCATAACATTCTGTGAAGCTCAGGGAATAAACTCTCGTRGGTGCTGCTGAGTTAGTGCATATAGTGTTTTATTATATGCATTTGACTGATTTTTTTGTTAAAATCCAGGAAGGTTACTGGTGAACAGTGAATAACTTGAGAGACAATTAAATGAAATTTACTGGCATGTATTTTGTTGTGGCTGTTCGCTGAACAACAGGCTATCATGAAACTCTACAATTATGAAAGTGTATTAC
The DNA here is from genome assembly GCA_030449065.1 of Oceanodroma leucorhoa. NCBI lineage: Eukaryota > Metazoa > Chordata > Aves > Procellariiformes > Oceanodroma > Oceanodroma leucorhoa. The sequence continues at coordinate 4,014,166 of JASVER010000069.1, forward strand.
ACTGATTTTATAACCCAAGAAAGCAAAAAACCCCATCCCTTTTGTAAAGTCTCATTACATGCAACCATGTTTAGCAGAAAGCTTCACGGGCTTCAAACCATAAACCCGGAAGTGTCAAATGAGATTAGTCAATTTTCCCACTCGAGCAAATTTGCATGTCAGACTCTGATAGTCTCACCAGGCAAACTGAAAGCAGGTGCTGGCAAAATCCTTTCAAATGACATTATTCCTCTGCTGTTTACAGAAGCACACACAGAGGCACTGAGCACAAAAGAAACTTGTTTGCTCAGTTTTCTGTTTAAATAGCCAGCTTTTTCATCATCTGCGTTACACGTCATGCCGGCTCCGTAAATGCAAAATCTCCTATGTTCCTGGGAGTAACACCTCACTAGCAGCTGCAGCTGAACCAGCTGCGCAATAGCCCGCAAAGGCCTGGATAGCACCAACCCGGGGATCTATTTAGCGCTCATCAGCTGACGATGAGCTGGAAACTTGGAAATGAAAGTGCGGGCATAGCAGGAAGCGGAGGGTGTTACTGCACACCTGCAGGAAGGTTCAGGTGAAGGCAGCGACAGCACTATAATCAAACGCACGCACACGCACAAAACTGTTAACCTTTTCTGCACATGCTAACGGGAGTCACTACCTTTCATGTTCCGCTGAGAGGGGCTTTGTAACACTTCCCCTTCTTGGGGTACCAGCCGCATCCTTCACACCAATAGTATCATAMACTTGATACCCCAAGCCCAAGCCAGTTCAGGCAACTAATTTGGCAGAAAACTAATTCAACAACCCCTCAACCTAACCAGCCTCTCCAAACTCATGTTACTTTTTTCCCCTCTGTTCTGCTATCTGTGAAAATGCACAAGAAAGTAACGACTAAGACTATGGGAGAGAAATGGAAGAGACTCTTCATCTTTACAGCAGCCTGAAGATAGACGAATTCCCAAACATCAGAAAATCACRCCTGTAAGATATCTCCATGTTTCTGGCCCCCCTCCCCTGCGACTATGAGCTATTGGGTACACGTTCATACCAGTGAGGTGGAGAAAAACACCTTAAATTAGTCTCGCCAGGGCACGATRTAAGGACTCCACTAGCTGGACGCTGGCAGAATGTATGTGGAAAAGTCACATCTTGTGTATGACTCCTACCCACAACCACCAAATTGGCTTGGGAGTTTCCTCAAAATTCATTTTCTGAGAAAGAAAATTAAGCAGCTGTTTGTTTGTTTGTGTTTTTTTCTCCCTTAGAATAGGCACTCATATGAAGTAAAGAAGGTTGGGCTGAGTCTGCTAAGAAAAAATAATTGGGTCACCAACTACAACTAGGGAAAACATTAGTGATGTCCCCTATTGCCTTCCATACATCTGCATTTTCTACCGTACTACCACTATGTCCTTCACCGCTGGTGGAACCCAGTTGGTTTTCCAGCCTCTATGCTGTGAGGGATGACAGACAAAATCTGAAAAACAAACCCCAAAAGAAATAAGAAAATCAGTTTTTTTAATCGGATTTCCGGGCAGCCTATGCAACAAATCTTAAGTGATTGTTATTCACACCGTGTGCTAAATATCTGGTGTAGATTTCTGACTTCCCTGAAGTTGCACACATCTTTCCTATTTCTGCAAACTAGCACTTCWCCTTTGCCAAACAGCAAACCCCCTCCTTGTGGCCTTTGTTTGCACCACCGACCACCGACGCTGGGAGGAGAAGCCCCCTTACCCTTTGCCTGACTCCCACCCTCGTAGGAAGCAGCTTTTCCTTGCTCATCACCGCTGGTGTTACTTCCCTCCCAAGCAGGGCTGGGGCAAYCCCCTCCTCTTCAGCCACCAGATTGAATGGCAGGGTTGAAACCACTCCACTYGCACCCCTAAGCTTTGCCCCCCCAGGGTCTTGCGTGGGCTCTGCCTCCCAGTTTGGAAGTACCGCAGTACTACACCCTGCCCAACTGCRCACCGACTTCTGAACAGTTCGGCACCCTTGAGACAGCCTCCTCCTCCCTCCAGGAAAACGAGGAGCCAGGAGCCAGGGTACCAACCGAGGCGCGGAGAGGAGCTGGCCACATTGAACTGCGTGGGCGAGCTGAGGTGAGCACAGTCACAAGCCCAAGTGCCACTTCTTTCTTTGGAGTGTGATTTGCTTCTCCTGCATTTGAAAGACACTGTTACACCTTTGTCCAGAGTCGCCTCCCCGGCAGCATGGGCTAAAGGGCAGCATCCACCTCTGATTACTCATTCACTCCGGTAATTATTCTGTTCCCTTATGGCTAACGAYAAGGGTTTAGCCTGCCTGCTTTACATAAGGCACATGCCAAATATTCTCTCTCTCCCCTTGTTTTCCTACAGCAAAGCACATCCTTGCTGATGTAATGGAGTAATAGGCTAACTCAGCTCAGCTGCTGGATATAATCAAGTTTCCTTGAAGTTCCTTTGATAAAGGTGACTTGTGGCATCAATTTTTAAACCATGAACAGAACTACAGACTTCTGTTACTGATACAGAATTAAAGGGAGGGAAGTAGAGAAGAAGGGAGAGGATGAGGTCAGAGTCCAAAATGTTGCATAAGCTGTGTAACTGTGGAAGGAGAGCAGGGAAAAGGACGGAAAGAGAAGAAAAAATAACTTATTTCACTAGTTTTCCTGTGAAACAAGTATTACAATAATCTCATGACAGCTAAGGAAGGAAAGGCAGAGGCTGCAACAGGGAGAACAGTCAAATCTCACGGGTTTCTGACAGACATGGTCAGATGGAAACTTGAGCCAGGCAGGCACCTTAGAGAGCACACGGGGCTTTCTCAGCTGCCTCAACATTGCAATAGTCATCCAATATCCTTCAAGGAGGAACCACCTGAGAAAACTATTAACATTTCCTCAAAACTCTGGGGTCCAAATTTGCTCCTACTGTCGCAGTCTGGGAAGACCTTGAGTACAGCTGAGTGAGAAGCAGCACTTCAGCAGGGTGCAGTTCCTAACCCTGTGTGCTGGGCACTGGGTTTTGCRCAAACTTTGTACTGTGAGGTATGAGCTTACTCAGATCGTGAGTATCATGTCTGACTAAAACTGATGCATGGAATTGGSTTCATCCAAATTATTGTACTGTCTCGCGTGTTTTAAAAAAGTTTATTTAAATAAAGTAGATACATTTCACAGAAATGGTTATAAAATGCATAGCATATTATAAACAATACTGTTACTTTACAGATACTAGTTGTTATTATCCTAAATACTGCTTTTTAAAAACTAACCAGAAATGAGAAAGCTAAAATCCCCAGTTATCCCATCTTAGGCACTGTGAAAAAACCCAGTATGATATAACAAAGCAGGTGTCCACTTTTTTCATTCACTCTACTGATTGTATTGCTCCATCACTAATTTGCAAGTTCCTGTTATGTGGAAATATCTGGTCCCTGGAGTCACACACCAAGACCAGATTTCCATCAACTGGAACACAAACTGCACTTGCTCAGCCAACCAAATCCCCRTGCAACTCCAAGGAAAGCTGACTGAGGGTCTTCACACCGATTAACTTAATGTACARAGACCATATGAGTGGACAAAATACCTAGCAGTTCTAAGTTGTGCAGATATGTCACACCCATACTGCTATTCATAAGCAACTGGATTGTAAGTTGGCAAGTCCATACGTATTTCAAGCTTGACTTCAATGGAAATTGAATGCCCAGTAGAAACAGACCTTGCCCTCAGCAGTGATGCAATGCCACAGAAAGTGGAATTGAACCTTTTTATAGCACCTGAGATCTGAGCACACCTTGAACATTCAGAACTTCATATAACCAAATCCAGAGGTGTCTGTTTTCTGACCTTTGGGATGCCAGGGCACAAATAAGCAAAAATGAAGAGCACAGCACCGATCCATCACCATAGCTGAGAAAGATACCAGCTCATTCACACAACACTTCAGCACGAGTTGTGACTGAAATTCTTCCCATTTACACTTCARTGACAATAGGCTGAAAGCAAATGCTGAGGTAAAAGGAGTTGCACCAGGTTTGCACTGGCRTAAGCAAGTCTAGAATCAAGCAACTTATAAAATCCATTAATTCACACACAAYAGAGAAGGAAAAATCCCCTTATTTTCAAAACATATAGATACGTGTAGATCAAAACATATGTTTTCAAAACATAAAGATACATGCTCAAGAATAAACTTTCTGCATTATGACATGAGCTTTACAGTAGTTTAAGCTTGGCTTGGACTGAAAATAAAGAAGCTTGAACTCTGGCCAGCAGAGCTCCTTTGGAACTGTTTGTCAAGAGAGAAGAATGAGGTCTGAAGCAGTCTAAGAACATTGATGTTTCATTCACCATCTTCAAGTAGTTTTTGTAAGTTGTTCTGTATCTTAGAAAAAGAGAGAAAAATAATTGGGAGGCAGGAAGTGTTATACTGCATTTTAAAMAAAAAATCAAGACATACTCTTCAATACACCCTCTGTGTGCACGTTAATTCTGTCACAGCTGTTCATACCAATGGTATGCATGTTAAATGCTTTCTGCACTAGAGTCAAAGGAAACATCTGGATACGATCAGCCAGCAGCACACCTAGCTTTCATATTATGAGTATCATCTCCCGCAATTTCCTCCTACAGATTCTCTCCTTCATTAGGTATGAGAAAATAAGATAGCAAAAAACCTAGAGCTAGAAAGGGACAAAAACCCCAATTATTTTGAACTTGATCAAAATCCAGTAAAAGCCCCAAACTTCAAAGTTGCAGCTCTTAGATTTAAGTGGATAATTCAAATAGTTTTGTAACAGCTTCAGCTACACAGCTGGCTATGACCTGTACACAGCAAAACAAGGTCTTCTAACCATTAGCAGACATGTCCCATTTGCCAGATTTAGTGCATTGATTGTGGGTTATCTTCCCTTAGTTACACTGAAGGCAATGCCAGCCAGTCACATCCTCAAGGATGATTTGCACAGACCTATTTTACACAGCCTATTTATCCACTCTTCATCTCCTTGTCTTTAAAAGCAGAGAGCGGGCAATATAGTGGGTCACATCCCCTGGCACACGTGTTCTCTGTATCTTAGTAACTAGCAGTCCCTGGCTATAGAAGGTTTAGTCACAGCTGCTTTCAGACTTTAATTTGAGGAGCCATTCTACTTCCTGTACAAGGATACCACTTCTTAATCCTACCTCATGATTTCTAGCCCAGATGCACACCTTTTTCAAGGGGGGCATTTTGGGGAAAGAATTTCTTTTTCACAAGCTACTTTAGAATAAGGGAATGAGTAACACTAGGCCACGTTTCCCCTCCCCCAATTTAATGCTTCATCCTCTGATAGATATGGTGCATTTTAGCAACCTGTTAAATACACTTAAATGCCAAAGCAAAATTCTGCTAAGACATGGTAACTCCTTGGCTCCAAGTATGAAGCAGAGCTTGTAAAAATCACAAGGTCACACTGAAAAAGCCATTGCAACATATTCTTGCACTGAACATTTTTTAACTGGAGATTAATTAACCTAGATAATTTCTGTGCTCTAGTTTGCAATGCTACAGTTGCACTGGAAGCGAGGGGAGAGATGACAAGTTATGCTGGAACTTTTATGCTACCTTTGCTGCTGAAGCCAGCTGCAGCCAATTACTAGCACTTTTCACTGAGGCATATGAAACAGTTAAGCTGCTGCAGGAACGTTGCTCAGAGAACACAAAGCTGTTAGATTTCTACCAGTTTTGCAGCACAAGAGTAGGCTCAAACATCCTGTTGTAACCACTGCTCATCTAGATTAGAGAGGACCGGGATGTGGCAATATGCAGCTACAGGCAATGATCATTTAGCTTGTATGCACAGCAGTTGATTGTGCCTCGAGTATTTGGCAAATACAAGGTAAGACTTTAAGGGTCCAATCCTGTAGACACTAACTGAAAAAAGCACATGACTTAAGAGTCTAATTCAGGACAGAAGGTCACTTCTCTGGGAACAGCTGAATGATCCAACCATCCAGCTGCCTTTTACTGTGTCTCCAAGCAGAGACTATATAAGGGAGTGGGAAAGTGCCTGCTGCAAAGGGATGGCTGGCTGGCTTCCTACTTAAATGAAGTTCTTTTATGAACCATCTTGCCAGCCTGTCCCAGACAGCTGGAAAACAGTAACCTCTTAAATGACCTAATTCGGCTAAAGATTGTACCTCGTAATCATCTGGTAAGCATTTTCCCCTTGTATTCATATTGTTGTTATCCAGAGCATACAGAGGGGTTACGCTAGCATTACTCTAGACTTCCACAGCCAAGGGGGTGGAGATGTGGGGGGAGAAACTTCTTTTTGGTAGTCTTTGTAAAACCTACGCCGCACAGSTAAACAGCGATATTATATAATCCTAGCTTTATGCTATTTGAGAAACTTGGTTTGGGAAAAAAAAGCGTTGAAAGACCTTGGCATGCACTCAGTTTTAGAAACGGAGGCAAAAATATCGCATGTGACTTAAGCACATAGGAATTCAAGTAACTTTTTTCACGCTTGGCCAGTGTATGCGTTCCCAGCACATAACATTGCATACACCTGTACTTGGTGCAGTTGTCACRGTTTGGGGGCAAGGGTGGGACAGGGTGCTGCAGGGGCAGCTGCTGTGGGAAGAGGCCAGGGGCTGCCGTGTGCTGGACACTGCCGTTCCAGCAGCCTCCAATGGACCCACCGCTCGGCACAGCTGAGCCCCACAGCCAAGATGGTGGCGAAGCCTCTGGGAAAGTGTATTTAAAAAAGGGGAAAAAACACCAAACAGAGAGAGGAGAGTAAGAAGGTGAGAAACAGCAGAAGGAACACCAAGGTCTGAGGAGAAGAAGGAGGARGGGGAGGAAGTGATCCATGGCAGAGAAGATGTCCACACTGCACCCCATGGAGAGCCCATGCCAGACCAGGTGGTTATTTCCTGAAGAACTGGAGCCCTTGGAGGAGCCCATGCTGCAGCAGGGGGAAAACTGGGGAAGAATGGAGCAGCAGAGAGAAAATTGTTATGTACTGACTGTAACCCCCCACCAGCCCCACTTAGGGGGCAGGGAGTGGGGTGAGGAGTCGGGAGCAAAGGAGTGAAGTTGAGGCTAGGACAGGGCAGAGGAAACATACTGTTCTGTCATTTGTCCTTGTTTCTCACTACTCAAATCTATTTTAACTGGTACCGTATTATGGAATCATAGAATCATAGAATCATTAAGGTTGGAAAAGACCTCTAAGATCATCRAGTCCAACCGTCAACCCAACACCACCATGCCCACTAAACCATGTCCCCAAGTGCCATGTCTACATGTTTTTTGAACGCCTCCAGTCATGGTGGCTCCACCACTTCCCTGGGCAGCCTGTTCCACTGCTTGACAACCCTTTCGGTGAAGAAATTTTTCATAATGTTCAACCTAAACCTATCCTGGCGCAACCTGAAGCCATTTCCTCTCGTCCTATCGCTTGTTACTTGGGAGAAGAGACCAACACCCACCTCGCTACAGCCTCCTTTCAGGTAGTTGTAGAGAGCGATAAGGTCTCCCCTCAGCCTCCTCTTCTCCAGGCTAAACAACCCCAGCTCCCTCAGCCGCTCCTCATAAGACCTGTGCTCCAGACCCTTCACCAGCCTCGTYGCCCTTCTCTGGACACGCTTCAGCACCTCAATGTCCTTCTTGTAGTGAGGGGCCCAAAACTGAACACARTATTCGAGGTGCGGCCTCACCAGTGCCGAGTACAGGGGCACGATCACCTCCCTACTCCTGCTGGCCACACTATTCCTGACACAGGCCAGGATGCCGTTGGCCTTCTTGGCCACCTGGGCACACTGTTTCCCCAAACTGAGTCTATTTTGCCTGTGATGGTAACTGGTAAGCAATCTCCCTGCCTTTATCTGGACCCACGAGCTTTCTTATCCTATTTTCTCCCCCTGCCTTGCTAGGAAGGGGGAATGAGAGAGTGGCTGGGTGGGCGTCTGACTGCTGGCCAAGGTTAGCTCACCACAACAGCTAAAGTAGAAATAAGGTCTGCACACACACTCTTGTTTTGCATAGATTTCCAATTTAAGTCAGCAAGGGCATTTAGTTTTGAAGTTAGAGAACGGTAAAAAGTAAAGGTCAGGTGTAGGGAATTACATAACTGGTGCAGCAGCATTTGTGTTACTAAAGTGAAGCAGGCAGATTCCAGCCACTTCATGTGACGAGGCTGACTACACATGAAAGCCAGCATCGTTTTTCTTAATTGAAAAAACAAAACTCAAACAAAAGTCCCAGACAGAAAATTTCATCAAATAGTAATAAAGGTTAAGAATCCTTAGCCCTGATGAACAAAAAAAAAACCCCTGAGTTCATTACATGCAATAATGACCCCTGAAGTGTCCAGTTTATTAGTATTCCTGGTTGTAAGCCTCAGCTCACGGCAAAACATTTACACATACCAATGCTTGTACTTGGGCTAATTTATAGTCCAAAAACCAGCCCTTCGCCTAGCAAAACATGACAGCTTCTAGCATCAAATCTGGGGGTAATGTGGCACTTTTCAAAATAACAGACCACAGAAATTCAGCAAGAACCTGATTAGTGTATCAGCATTTGCATTATATCATAGGAAGTTACCTTTTCCAATTTTATAAGATTAGCAGTTAACTCATCACAAAGGGCATCAGCATTAATTTGCAGATGAGATCCCAAACCTTGGTGCACTGGACGCCTGTCAAACAAAATGAAGAAGTGAGTATGACAGAAGTGAAAAAGAGGAAAACAGAACTGAGAGAAACATGTAGATGGGAATACAATGTCGACATTGTGAACTGTACTTGTTTACAGAAACAAAGGCCTAAGTCACTTTTGCACTCTTGACTATATTCTTTATGTGGTCTCATTCTCCAGAAGTTTGGATGGAAAACTTCACAGCTATTTCCACTGGAATCAAAAGTTGCCTAAATTCCACATCCTGTGACTTGCAGGAAATCAGGAAGCCCAACCCCTTGACACTGGAGAAGTACACATTAGATCATCCTGTATCTTGTACTGTTTGGGATCAGAGCAACAGAAAACAGGAATTTCTCGTGTAAGAGTGCTACAGAAGGAGGACACAGCGTCCTGCTAATCAAAACATGCCAAAAGTGGGAAAATGGCTTTTGACATTGCCTAGTGTTAGAGGTAGGTTTACCCCTCTTCTTGCATTATTGGTAAAATATAAATGCAAGCCTGTTTAAGACAAAGAACCACTTCCTCCCTCCTTTTTTATCAAGAACCCAGCTCTGTCTTTCGACACACCCATACAAGTCCTACTGCCTTCCACAGAAGACAGCTGAGAGCAGTTAGATCCCAAGCAGCATGGTCATTGTTCAATATGACCACAAGTGCATTGTCAGAGTGACCTGTTCATCATGGATGGGTCATCAAAGAAAGCTGAATTAAGAAGCACCCTTATTCAAGAACTTGCTACAGGTTTGAAACACTTTGCAGACAGTTCCACCCAGCCTGGGTACAGCTCTGGCTTGAATTTTGTTTTCCCCCTGTTTTTCAGGTGGTGCTTCTACAGCTGCCAGCATTCCCACTCATGCTGCATGTAGCTGCAGGTTTTGCCGTGAGATTTATAAATGACTTTTTAAGCCATGTTTTTCAGACCAGTTCAGAAAAAGATCAGTTATAAGAAGGGGAGAAGAGTTAATGCATAATTTAATGCTGAATAAACTGATTAGTATCCAGTTAACTGCCTTCTGTCCTAAGAGAGGAATACGAAGCTGATACAACTTACAGTGGCATACTACTGTGGTGTATGCCCCTGCACTGCCTCTCCATTTGATGCTTGCATATTTCCTATCCATGCAACATGGAGATCCAAAAAAAAAAAAAAAAAAATGCAGGGGCAAATGACATCCAAACTAACTACGGAATGGAACTATCAGTGAAACTATGGCCCCTTTCCCTACTTCCCCTTCAAATACACGAAGAACCTTCCCTTCATGTGTTTGGATTTTTTTGTTTTGTTTTGTTCTGGTTTTGTGGGGTTTTTGGGTTTTTGTTTGTTTTTTTATTTTAGCAAGACAGGATATCAGTTTCTAAAGAGGATATAGGCAGGCCAAAGCTTTAGAAAACATTGTACAAGCAAGTCAGATGGATTAGCCCAAATGAAGTACCTTCTGTCACCTCTGGCTAATCAAATGACATTAAGACTGAAGACAGAAGTTATACCTTTTCCACAGAATCTTTCCTCTGGAAAGGAACTGCTCACTTCAGCAGTTTACACTTAAGTTACTCACAGCTATCTGAAACATTCTCAAGGCAGTAGTACACCATTATATATCACATTTGTACTAAAAGTCTTAAACAGAAAGCTGTGACATAAGGCCAGTACAGAGACAAGAACTACAGGATACTAAAGCATCACAAGGGCACTACAGTATCACAGTGGTTTCTGAAGAAACTAGATGAGCATGACAGATTCTGGAAAAAGATTTTCAAACCCCAAAATTTTACAGAGTGTATCTTACTCCTTAATACGTGAATCAAAGGATGTGATGGAAATAAGACGTTCCTCCAGGACACTGATTTTATACCTCATATAGAAGGTAGAAAATATTAATACACAAACACTGTAAAAGAGAAAAATAAGGTACATCACTTAATAGAAACTTCAGAGGTACCTGACAAATTTAATATTAAAAGCCATTTAAATTGTTACTTTCACTTTTATATGTTGAATACTAAAGGTATCATTCTTAGAAATGCCTCAGGAATACACATCAGTGGCATTCAGACAGTTATGAAAATCTCAGCCTGGAGTATGGCTTTGCTAAGTGACATGTAAAATGCATTTGCAAGTAGTTAAACTCTTGTAACATTTCCTGAACCAAAAGACCCTTCGGTTTCAAAAGTAAAAGGCCTGTTAAGTAAGCCTGCCCCAGCATTTCTACTTTTGAAAAGTATAAAGGCCATAATTCCCAGTAATTTCCTTTTTTCAAGTGAAGCTTAGATTATATTAATCTATGAAAACATAAGAAAATCCTAGTATTTTGACAATCTTGGTATTAATTACTAACTTACAGAACTGCATAAAATATAAGTACGTGGTTCAGAGATAAGAGCTTCTGGGACTTGACTTTGTGGAAGAACCTGAAGGCTTCAGAATTGCCTGCGAGAAAAAGAAGGAAGTGTTACTTTGATCAAAGCATACCACGGCACACAAACGGTGTTTTGAAGCATGCAACAGATAATATAAACAGAGGGAAAAACAAAAAAGAGATCTTCCAAATTATGTGAACTGACATAACTATACAAACCTATCTCAACTAACTCCAGCTGAAGATCTGCCCTTGACTCCTTACCATTCTGAGGACTGTTTTGGGCTTTTCCGTCAGGTCCGCGTTTACTGTGTGCATCTGAACGGACAGACTTTGCCTCAATCTTGGAAACTTTCAAGTGAGTCTGCGTCTCAACAACATGATAATCTGTCGAAAGCAAGATTTTTAATAAAGCTGAAATATTAAGTCAAAGGAAGCTGTTGGTAGCTTAAGATAGTGAAGGAGCAGGGGAAGAGGACTGTTTTAAAAGGTGCATTTCTGGACTTGGATAGAAAGCAGCAGTTGGTTTAGTAGCCTTAAAACAGTTTGCATAGTAATTCCATATCATCACAAAATATAAAGAAGCACCTGAACTGGAAGAGGATGATGTATGCTGCATTTACATTTCCAGATCCTTGGAAAGATGGCAACCTGGGCAAACTTTGAAGGTTACCACTCAATTTACAATCAGAAGATTATACAGACACAAAAGTAATCTCTCAAAAAGACTGAATATGCTAGAGTAATGATTCCAAATGACTTTAACAGCAACACCAAATGGAGATATTGCATTGTTACTTTAAAAAGGAGATTATAGCTCCCTTTCCTGGCTGTTTTCTAAATGCAGACGATGTCTTGAAAGAGATGGGACAGAAAAATCCAGTCACATTCAGTTTTGTTCATGCTTTACTTGCACATCCTGGACTGCTCTAATGATGCACAAGAAGCAGAATCACAAGTGACAGATGTGTTCCCCCCCCCACCTCTCAATTCCTTTTTCTAGGGTGATTCTTTAACTGGATATTGTTTTTTTAACTGTGGAAAAGGAAAACAGAAAAGTTTGAAGTAGTTATTAGCTGTAAGGAAGTAAGACAGCAAGTTAAATCATTATTCAGAAGCATTCAAGTGGCAAGTGATGACACCACAATTTAGCTACTGCTTCACAAACACCACCAAACAATTAAAAATACAGACACAGTAAATACCAAAGACCAATGCAAGCAAATAGCCCCAAATCATACCACTGAACAAAAGACACATAGGAAAAAAGATGAGTTAATTAAAACTAGCGTGACAGAAAACTGCTATAAAAAAATGATAGTATTTCATTTAAAAGTAATGGATAAAAGTTTCTTATTATACAAATTATTTTCTAGTCAACACAGGAACATGGAGTAATAACAGCATAACAACACACTAATATGTTAATATATATTAATTGTACAGCAGAAGATACCCTAGGTTTTGCTAATAACATTCAGCATGTGCTACATAAAACAAGTTCTGCTGTACTTATAAACTTATATGCAGTGAGTTTCTACACAGCATTCCTGCTAATCAGGTGAAGAACTTGAGGCATATGAGACTACAAACGGGAGTGTTAAGAAGGAACAATTTTGGGCAGCATCTTCAAGTGTCTTAATAACTGCAAAGAATAAAATGAGGGTTTAAAAAATAAAACCACAAAAACACACGTCAAAAATAACTTTTTTGATGACCAAAAGCCACCATGATACAGAACATTATTTGTATAGATTAGAAGTAGTTACACTGTGACTTGACCTACTTTAGAATAGGGGGTTTTGTTTGTTTGTTTGTTTTTTTAAAGGAGGAACATCTCCTACATTGTCTCTCTGCTAGCATAACTGATGGGGCATGTGGGGAGCAGACAGCACATGGATAAGCAGCTGGAGGCAGTAGTGACAAATCAGATCCGCTGCTGACCAAGTCATTGACTGAGTCTGGATTGCAAAGGGATCTAGTAATGGAAACACAGCTATTGTGGCTTTGAGAAAGATCTTAAAAATCATGTAATTCTCCAGGACTGTGGAGAATGTAGATTCCACATCAGAAGGGGATCACAGAAGCAAACCTGAGAGCTAAGCCATTCTCATTTTCTTGGGGCCCGCCAATCCCATTCACCTTGGAAGCATTCCAGCTCTGGGGTCTGTGAGCCTGTGCTGCTGGACTCTTCCATCTCTTGTCTCCGCTGCTGCACTATTCCATCCAGATCAGAATAGTCTTCATTGAAATCCTGATGGGGAGAAAGAGTCACAAGAAAGCTCAGCCGTGTTCTAAATCTAAACAACCTTATTTCCTCTGACCTCCCTCTAGAAACTGAACCAACAATTACAGATTTAAAACTGTTTAACCAGGAACAATCTCTGATATCAAGATGTTGAGATCAAGTTAGCAAATAAGCCCTATATGATCACCAGAATTCAAGCCTCATCCCTTGCCTTCATTTAAGTGAAGAGATTAAGTCTGTGTGCAAAAGGGACTGTTAAGTTAGATAAACTGAGAAGTCCAGGACAGGCATTACTAGAATTAGACTCTGGTCATCACGTGAGGCTACATAGCTCTTTCAGATGTCTGATCTGCCTCACAGAGGAAGGACTGCAACTAGAAACACTTCAAAAACTGTTCATGGCAGAGGAAGAAGCAACTAAGTCAGTACAGAGCGCTGTGAAACCTGACTGCTAAAGAGAGATCTGTAGAGGATACMGACCTTGGAATATATCCAAAGCATACGCATGTATATATACTGCATATGATCAGATCAAATTACATCTATGCCAATCATTCCCACTGCTTCCTAATGTTAAAAAACTCATGGAAGTTTTAGAAACAGATGTCATGATTTCCTTCAGTTTCCTTTCTGCAGACATTATAAGTAGTACTTGCAATGAAAGGTGCCATGCAACAAAAGAACAAACATCTAAACCATTTACCAAGGGCAGAGTTGTAGGACGATCAGCCCTGAAGCTGTTTTCTGCAGAAGAGGGATTTGGGCTGTTGCCCATGCTTGTATCCTGAAAAAAGCAGCAGTGTTAGCAAGGAATACACTCAGAAACTACCTAGCATTTAAAAGCAGGAAAGCAGTAATAATGAACACAAAGYTGCACACCGTCTTCACTCCCATTAGTACTTACTTCAAGATGTCTACAGATAGATTTTAACAGCTTGTAGGTGGTATCTCTGGAGAGTAAGGAGACAAACATGTACTGAAAAACAAAAGTTCCAAACCTGTTTGAGAAAAGGCATACAGTACAAGCATCCTTTTATCTATATAAAACTGATAGGTGGTTTTGCTGATCAAGTAACTACCTCCAAGAACATCCATATAGCAGGAAAAACCTCCACTCCTTCTAAGCCTATGACCTGAGGTTAATCACAAGGAACACAGAACAGGCACATAAAAATTACCATGTTCTGCTGCAGGAACAATATTCCAGATCAGTTCTTTCTTTCAAAAAAACTTTGCATACTATGTTTTAGCTACTCCTTTTAAAAAAAAAAAAAAGAACCACAACTCATTTTTTGTACCGTTTCCTGCATCCACAAACTATTTGTGCAATGAAAATGGGCTAGTTCTAAAGCTGCTCTTAGGATAATCACATTTTCTACTGATTGATGCAATTACTATTCCTGAGAATCACTGCAAGCAACTGTATTTTGTGCATCTAAGGTACTGCTGGTCAGGTAGGAGACCCAAGTAAATGAAAGAATACTGTCAGAGCTGCCACAAGGCAGGTAACCCCCTGTGCATCCACTTCCTGACCCAGATGTTTCAGTTCCCCCAGTGCTACTACACAGCAGCCCTGGAGAACGGGGAGTGATAGATTACAGAGAGCAGGTGGCAACCAGAGATTCCATTTATTTTCTCACCAAGTTCTACATAGCTTTGTTTACTGCAGATCCAAAAAAAAAAGACAGTGAGTTAGTAGGAGGAATAAAAATGGTCCTTGCCTGTCACAAGAGAGGAGGCAGAAAAAGCTAGAATCATCCCCTAAAGAAACCAAATCCTCCAGGGCCCCAAGTCTAAATGCCCACATGTGACCAATTCCTATAGCTGTTTAAATGGCAACTTGGCACCTTCAAGAATCTCTCATATTGCTGCCAATAAGTAGGGGGGAAAAGAAGTAGAAAAAAAAATTAAAAAGGAAGCAGGCAGAGTGCAATAGCTTTGCCCTCTACCAGTACTTACCCTATCTGTGACTGTTGCTATGATCAGAGCATTTGGCACAAGAAGGGCAGTTTTGGTTTTCTTCAAAAGCGTCACCGAGAGCACAGGTATACTAATCTGAAACCAGATCAATGTAGTGTTAAGAGTCCCAACACGCGCATACAAACCYGCATGCTCTTTCACAAGGAGCCAGCCTACCAGCGGCGATAAGCCAGACCTTCAACACTCTTCACTTGAAGATTTCTCCACTACGCTCCTGATTACTAATATTTCATATGGCACACGTATGGTTTCAGATTATTCCTATTTCTTAACTAAATTTACTTCTATTTTTATCAGATGCAAATCCAGGCTTTTGTTTGTGTCCTCCTTTCCTGATCCCTTCCGGCTCTTACAAGAGTACAGGCTTTTAGTTCACTGTAGATCTGCAGAACAAACCAGTCTTAAAGCTAGGCTTCTTTGTTTAGAAACAAAATGTTTCAGAACACATCAGACAAGAGAGGCTTGTTGAAGAATGAACACAAAAGTCTTCTCACTACTTACAGACCCTTTAGTCTGCAACAAGCAGCTGAGTAAACGGCCTGTCCTTCAGTAATGCTGAAAGATCCAGTACCCACACACCCACTGACTTACTGAAACTGATTCCTCTGTGTGCCATCCAGATGGCCTACATTTACATTGAAAAGTTCTCGATTTTCCTTCCTGCTTTGTGTTTACATCCAACCCCATTAGCCTAATGCCTGCTCAGTTTCAGAGTATTTCACTTCAGATATTCTGTATAGGCTCTTGTGAACCCCATATTGCAAAGGACCAAATACCTGGTTTGACTTTTAGCTGAAAAGCCTAGAGCTTAGTGAGTTAGGCAAATACGATAATCCTGGATACACATRATTAGGATACAGCTCCTGTCAAAAATGCCTTTGGCACACTCTGTCACAACTACCTGAGAAATTTGGAAGCAAGATTAAAAGTGTCCAAAGATTGTTCAACGAGCGATCACAGCACTGAATTAAAAACGCATGTCATTGCAGAAGGAGAAGGAAGTTACTCTGTGCAGAGTTTCATAAAACCTTGTTAACTTTTGTTCAGAACAGCAACACAAAGTAATGAAATGAAAATTTGTTTCAGGTAACAAAAAATGTATTTGTGTACATTAGTCTGGGTGCAAGATTGCCAGCCACTGATTAAGCATGGCTAGTCAAGTATGTCATCTAAGGGCTAGAAACTTGCTCTTTAGTCAGTACTTAGTTTCATTAAATAAGTGTGCTAGCAGAAGAAAACCAAACCAAACCAACCCAAAGCATATAATCTTAATTATTCTTAATCCCAGGCCTGGGTCTAAGAATCTGTAAATCTGGTCATCATTTGTCTATTGATTTTTTACCATGTCAGCTCTATTTGTCCTGCTTCAGAAGCTATGTCTTTTGAAAATGGGTAATTAAACCAGGCCTCCACTGTATCTTTTCTACTTAAACTGGATATTGTATTATCCCACAAAGTTTTTGCAACACTTTTCAAAACAGCTTTTTCTGAGAGTGGAGAGAAGGGAGCGCTATGATGTGTGTTTTATGGGAAAAACCCAGAATCCTCAGGAATTCAGAATAGAATCTGCATCACTTAAAAAAAAAACCAAACCAGAACATTTTTCAGCAGAAATCCTGCTAATAGTAATGATAAAAAAAGCAGCTTAGAAGTTTTCTAATTGGTTCAGTTCACCTCAAAGAACCTTAAATCAGAGATGTTAATGGCATTCTACTGCATGCTATTTTGATGGATAACATTACTGTAATCAAGACTAAAGGGTACTTAAGTGGGATTAAGTACTTGGTTACTGCACTGTTACCCAAGCAATAGGTTAAAATGGTAAAATCACTGCAAAGTACTTTATTTCTATCTGGAGTAATAATTATTTCAAGAAACAAGGGTTACCTGCAGGCAACTTGGAAAGCAACTAGACTGCGTAAGATAATGCTTAGCTCCGGGAAAGAGTCAAGGTCAATATATATAGCCAAAACAGAACTACCTGGAAAGACACCAAGGTCTTTCAAAGCCTATTCAATCCTGCAGAAGCAATCTTCTGTTTTTGAATATGCACAGTGTTTACACTGCAGATTCAAATCTCCTGACTTGCACGGCTATTCCCTCCACCAAAGCTTTCAGTAAAAAAAATTCTGCAGGTAGAAGAATTCACGTTGCAAAATTTATTAGAACGTGTAGACCTGCTATTTCGCACAATAAAACATTTTATCACTAAGCTTAAATTGTTTTACAAGTTCTAAGCAATAGAGGTTTAATGTCTTGGAAACTTTGTCAGTGTATCTGACTGCTAAGAAGGTTCCTCTTCCTGTTAAGCTTGATTTCCTCCTCGCCCTCCCACTACATTATTTTTCATTATACCCCTGATTTTCCTGCTTTTTTGTGGATAGTACTCCTAAAAGCTTGTGCATGTTGTATGTGACTCAAAAAAGCTTTAAGCGTGTGTTGCAGGGGTAGGGGAAGACAGCTGGAAGTAAATGATCAGGCCTATCCCCTTCAATCTTCGTTTTCCCCACAATGTTTCCTGAAAACAATGACCCAGAATTGAATAATTTGGACTATCACTATAGCCACTTTCACAAATACTGTCCACTCTACCCTATCTTGTAATATGTTTTCCCTTTTTGTTGYATACATAAATAGGTATATATTCCTSCATTTAAAACCCTGTTGGCAAAGATAATATCCTAGTACTACATCATTATCATTCTGCATCTTTTTTTCCAGGTCCTTCTGGTCTACTTGGTAGAATTCTACTAGATTTTTGTATACATTTAGCTTAGCTTGAATTTAGAAAGCTGTCCCACAGTTTGAAGTAGTCACATTTGTTGGTGATTAACAGGAGATTGCTAGTAGAGCAGCTTCAGTTTTAATAAAACTAATTGCCAAGATAGCTGTTACTAATTATGAATGATAGTATCCAACCATTCGTTAATTTCGATTTCCTTGTTTGTGCCACATGGCTTTCACCGACATACACACCACCTGCATTAATGCACTGCCTATGACTAATAGAATCCGTTAACTAGGAATAAATAACAACTCAGTTTCTTGGGCCAAGCAGTAGAACACAATAACCTGTAAGGTCACCACGAACAATGTGTTATTAATAATTTCAACCATTATTTAAACCTATTCCACCTTCTTAAAAGCCATTTCAAAGACAGATGGTGTTCCATCAAAATGGTTGACAGCAGAGAAATGAGATACTGTCAACTCCTAAACTGGTTTCAGCACCCAATTCRCTGACAAAGGGTCTGGATTTAACCAGGAACTTTGTTCAAGGAAGYACTTGAGAAAGAAGCCAAAGAAATCCTTGCAGCAAATTGAGCTGCTTCCCAATAAAAGCTCAAAAACAAAGCAGAGTTTATGTAAGCRAAGAAAACCACTCCAAAAGCTCTGAATCAACAGAACCAGAACACAAATCTTTTTGGAAAGGTTTTATTTTTATCTGTATGCATATCATTCACCACAGGGGGCCCAAGACTTAGGTGGGTCATATTGTCACCAAGAAAGAGTAAATGATGACCTTGTAAATTAGGATCCTCCCGACTGTTCATGTCCCATTTCTGCTCTTCATACTAGGCTCACAAGTAAAAACCTAGCAAACTGGTTTTTCCTTCCCCGTTGTCTGTTTATGCAGAAAAGAAGGAGTGCTAGAAGAATCCTGCAAAGACCTTCGCCACTCAACTCAGAAGCCAGTTTTAGTTCTTCCTCTTTAATTGTCTTAATACGCTTGAYCCTTCCCTCAGTTCCCCAACTACAGTCTTGTAGTCCTTCTGCTTTCCAGCCTTCCTTCCTCCTCCTCCTCTTTTTCATACTTACCCCAAGAGAGACATTTTTGTACAGTTTGTGCTACATAGGCTTGGCAATGCCCTCACCACTGCATGTCAGATCCTTTTTTCAGACAGGAAGTCCTTAAGAGAGACACACTCAATCTTTAATAATAATAGTGCTCCAATTCTGGAGTGACTTTCAGGCATCGCTTCTGAATAGTGATTGTATTCAATAATACTTAGAAGTAGTAGTAGTATTCTAGCCTTGCATAATAATGTGAACTTCTGGTGATGAATAAACTGTTAAGGAATAGCATTACTGTTCTGTACATATAGATTTTACTAACCTTAGTGTCTTTACCAAAAACCTTGGAATGGAAGCAAATCCAGTTTTCAGAAAGGAATAACTTCCCTTGGTACAGAATTTCTTTCTGCAGAGCACACGTAAAACCTGAAACAAATAGATACTCTATAATCTTTAAGGTAACTACAACTCAAGCCAACTGTTACCAGTTTGGCTTTTGTTTTGCTCTTTTTTCACAGCCATAATATGTTTAGGTTTATGCCTTTTGATAGACACTGTCAAACCTCGAAATATTCAGTAAGTTTAACTAACACTGGCAAGCTCAGAAGATTTCACAGGCCTAAGTTTAGACTCAAAATATCTAAAGGACAACGACCGAAATGCTTAATAACATGCAACTGGCTCCCAGAAGCCAAGAATCCTTTCTGAGAGAGTACTACCCAGCTTCCTATAAACTTTTTGACTACCTTTCAGGTAACTATACTATGTAAATGTAAAGAGCTTAATGAAAGGTTTTAGCTTTAAACTTTTAGCTCTATAGCAGTTGTCTGCACTAGATGACCAACAGAGGTACAACACACATAAAATAATACTGCTTTATTTCACAGCCATTGAGCAAACCATTTCTCACTCATGAACCTCTTCCCTTGTATTCCTTTCAAGAAACATTTGTTATACATATCTATGTACAACTCGCTTGTTAAAACTACCACAGAGAACAGTAGAATCTTTAAACATTTTAAGTCCTTTTCCTACCAGTGTTTTTAAATCTTAAAGCACCATCCACAGCAAAAACTCAAGCTARTCACTTGACTAGTGCTGTCTCAATTAAGTAGTGCCTTTAGTAAGGAAGCTTCAGTACCAAAAAAATGTTGCACTAGGTTACTCTGCTAAAAAGTGCAAAACGGGCTACAATTCCCGAAGATGCCCAACATGTGAAGATTTAAGTTTTGCAAGATTACCACAAAGACACCCACTGCATGCAGACGAAGGCCTTGTAGCTCTAGGCAGCTGGAGTTTAAGGTTTTTAAAATTTAGGTAGTCCCTCTTGTACATCACCACAGTTGGTGGGTAACAACATTATCTCAGACCCACAGCCAGCAATGACAAGGGGGTTAATACTTACTTTGTTTCAGTGGTTCATCAATGGGAACATCTAGAAACAGCTTATGAAACTGTGCATTTGCCTTCAGCTAAAAAACAAAAAGCCCCACACCAAGAGACACATACCTTATTAGATATTCTTACAATTGAGTGACCCATTCCACTTCCTGTCCTCCCAATACCTTCTCGTTTTGCCCACTTGTTTTACAATAAATTCTCGTTTTTGCTTTGTGGCTATTAAGTCTGTATCCTGCTTTACCCAGACTAACACACTGATGAAAAAGGAATCTATGTCCTTGTACGGCCATGAACTACAATATTGCTAAACAAGGGGACTCTCATGGGAGTTATGTGTTTACTCTTACCATATATAAACAAACAAGTCCATCCTCTGCCCTACCTGATTTGAGGCACGTTTTTTCCTTTCAATCTTGGAGTCACTCTTGATATCCATTGTCAGGAGTGGACTATCTGTGCTGTTCTTTGTCCTGAAGATTAAAAAAGGCATCCCATGTAAGCTTGGCCTCAGTTCATTAGTCTTGGTAAGTTAKCAGCAGGATGTGCTTTTCCATGAAACATATTAATCCTTTAATAACTATTATCTGATTCATCAAGGATTATGCAGCAATAAAGAGGAGTGTATCTTATTCTTAAACCATGCAGCCCTCACTGTAGGTCTTCTTTTAATTTAGAAAGAATATTCTAAATTACTAGTTGTAAGGAAGTAAAAAAAAGTTCAAGACATTTTTACAGCTTAATGAGTTATCACAGTGCTTAGCTCCATGTTCATTTGTTTCTGGGCAACATGTGAAATACTATCACTAAGCAGGTTACTAATGCAAGATAAAGTAAGATAAAATCTAGCAGCTGAGAGTGCAAGGTAGTGTACTAAAAGCTATGAACTTGTACTACAAAATGTGAGATCATTTGGAAAGTGCAACAAAGAAGAAACATAGGTGCACAAGTCAGAGCATGGCTATGAACTGTGTAGTGTAGTGTAATGAAATCATTAAGACAGCCAGCAATCCTAGAGCAGATGAAAAGGAACTGTGAATGCCAGTTGTATAGGAAGCTGGACCTGTACAGCTCTAGCCATTCACACTGGAAAAAGAAAACCAACCAAAAATCCAACAACTCTAGAGTAGAATAAGTACAGAGGAAAGTCTCTGCAGATGGCTGGGAAAAGAAGTTTTGTTTGTTTTATACAGGAGAAGTTCGTGGCATCGCATGTTCAGAAAAACAAAAACAGAGGTGCGATAGCAGTGTTTCATAAATCAGGAAGAGAAGAACATTACCCCCAGGAGCTACTTAGAATCATAGAATCATTAAAGTTGRAAAAGACCTTTAAGATCATCGAGTCCAACCATCAACCCAGCACCCATGCCCACTAAACCATATCCTGAAGTACCACATCCACACGTTTATTGAATGTTTCCAGTCTTACGTGCCTACTTAGCACAGAACAAAAGCATACCAAAAGGCTATAAAAATAAGGTAGCTCTTTTAGAGGCCTTCAGATGCAGACTGAAGAACGGAARGAAAAACACAACACAGGACTCCTATACTGAATGACCTGAAGAACATGTTGTACTAAAGACTCAATGGGGAAAGAAAGGTGCTACAGAAGTTTCCATTACTGCGCCTTATCCTGCACAATAAGTCTTCTTTACTTTCCTAAACTTGAGAGGTTCAGGATTTCCAGTAAAAACTGTAAGGGTGAGAGGAAGAGAACTCCCAAGTGTAATGGAGATATAGCTGGATTTAGGAAAGAGATTGTACAGCAGGACTGATTTAGATAGCAGGGGGACTGGCTCCATATCTTMAGTGGTCCCTCACAGAAGAAAACTCTAAAATACATGTGTACATTTATTTGTGTGCCTATGTAAAGTACAGGTCAAACTGAAATGAACAGTGAGCATTACAAAAAACTTATGCCAACCTATCCCCAGCACACAGTCAATTACATTGCATGTGACAGGTAAGACTTGAAGGACAGTTTGCAAAAAAAAAAAAAAAAGTAATCACATATTTCTTCAAATACCTTCTCCTTAAATACGCTTCAGGAAGTTAAGTGATGTTTTTTGTATATCTGCCTTGTGACCAAAACCACAGTGCCAGGTTGAGTGCTAACTTCTGCACTGGCTTCTCARTTGACAAAGTGAAAGGGATGCAAAATTTGTATTTGAACCCTCCAAGTGGGATTTTAGTATTATTTAATTTTCTTTTAGAAGAGTTTCAAATGCACTCCAGTTCTCCAGCAAAGGAAGAATGACTGGTTTTGCAGAGACATTACAATAATCTGATGCAATATACAGYGCAGAGTCCAAAATTAAAACTTTTGTCATAGCTTTACCATGGACAATCAATATTCCAGCATGAAAGTGTTCTGGGAACAGCCCAGTACTCAAACTGCAGCTCAGTTTGATTGCCTGTCAAACTAACTGTGAAAGGGATGTAACTAGCAGTGGCACCAAACAGTGCAATGTATTTTTTCCTAGAACAGGGAAGCTAAGCCAGCCCAAAGTCTAAATTCCCACAACTGTGACTGCTCGTGTTGGGTAACAGAGCAACCCCTGGAAGGTGGCTCTGATTCCTATTTACTTGCATAGTGTGCAAGCTAACCCACAACCAGGATGTCCGATTCARTGTAGCTTCTTGAATGGGTTGTAACCATTCTGATCATCTGACTCGAATAAAACTGACAGCATTTCTGACATTACCTAGCAACATCAGCTTTTTTCCGGTCATCAAAATATTCCATTTCACTGGTAGGGGTCTGCAGCAACACAGGCGATTTTCCTGCTTTTCTTTTTTCACCGGTTCCATTTTCTCCATCTGAACTGCAGAGGGGAAAAAAAAAAAAAAAGTATGACTTATCTTTTATATTAAGGTCCTGAAAAGTCTTCATCTACTGACGTGACAGTATTATACATCTGAACAGTATTCTGAGCTCCAGTACTGGAATTTCAGTAATGAAGAGAGGAAAACTGAAATACTGTCATGGATATTTAAGCGCTCATAAAATTTGTAGCTCTAGCTTCTGATCCAAAGAGAATGTCTCGTTTAGGAAAAGTGCATTCCATGTTCACTACTCAGACCCGATGACTAATGGAAATTAATTTGATTGGCAAGTTGGGAGGAAAACATCCTGCATGACAGTACCTAGCGCTTAGCAGATTATTTGTGGCTCAATGTTGCAAGAGGAAGCTCGGTCCTATTTTGCCTCTCACTTACCTGTGACAGTCCACCTGCAGGATTTTCACAACTTAAAGGGTCCTCTCAAAGTATGAAAAGTGCTGGTTTTATTTTACAAAAGCACCACTGCCASCACACTGCATTGCCCTTTCACAGCACATGCCACTGCCTCAGGAATATATGTTAACGARCTAGAGTCTGAGGGCTAAGAGATGTGCCATCAGAGCCCTTCCCTGGCCTCCCTTTTCATAGTTTTCTAATAACATGTTAACTCAGAAAATTTAGAGGAAAAAAGCTGTCATTAATAGCAGGGTCTGAAGAATGACGAGACTTTAAAATAAGACATGACAAATATATACACACACCGTCCTTCGGAAGACTAAAGCCTCAGAAAGACTACAGGATGCTCTTAGCATTAAGGAAGAAAGCTGAACTATGTTGCCYGTTAATTTAATGCCTGGCCTGAATGACCCCATTTAACAGAAGCTTTCCATTGTAATGTTTAATTTCTGCAATTTTACGGCAGCAACACAGCCACTGCCGTCATGTGGGGGTGTCTTGACAGYAAACAGTTTCTTTTCCTACTAAGACAAAAGTTTTGCTGACAGAGGTTCCCAGACTAATTTTATCTCCRTTTTCTTTTAGGAAGGGCATAAAAAGATCCATTGCTTTGATTACACTTTGGTGAATAAGATCAGAAGATACACCTCACAACATCTTAACTGAGATCTAATGAGGTGGTATCCTGCCTCGCAGCTAAACTAGAGTTTRTGTCACAGGACAAAAGCCATGAAGTTTTGCCTTAGTGGTGCTGGGACCTGTTCTCAAGGGGTCTTACGTTTACATACAGCAACTATTCCCCTATCTAGTCCTTCCTCAACCCTTAGCACTCCCCACCACAGGGGCACTGAATTGACACTTCCTAAGTCACACTTTGTGTATACTTGAAAGGGTTACAACACTAATAAAGTCAACAAGGAAAAAACCGTTTCCCCATTGCTTCACTGTTGGATTGGCGCTGCCTGACCACAAGGCACCAGCTTTTATTTTCGGCCAACACAAACTAGAATTAAGTGGGCAATTCAAGAGATTTAAGTGGAACCCAATCTTTTGCCTGAAAAACCCAAATAAGCAGTTTTATGCTGTTTGAGTTTTTAAGCAGAGAGGACTGCCAACCCAAGATGCTCCCCGCAAGCACAGGGGAGCTTGTAGTCCAAAAGTCTGTAAACCCTACAAATGTCTTAGCCACAGTCTTGCYATCTGTTATTTTTCTGTTCCCCAAACTCTTGGGCTTCAAGGGAGGCCAGAGAATACCAGACATGAGTGGGATGAGGAACAGGGTGAGGCAAAATTGTCAGGTTCAATAACACCTGCATTTCAAAAGAGCAGCGCAGCATGGAAACTCCCAAGTGAATAAGACTACATGACACAGCAGTATTTTTAAGATGCAGTTGCTTGAACCTGGAGTCTGACTAGTGTCCATCATTGCCTTGGGCAGCCTTCTATTCTTACATGGCAACGCTATCGACTGATGACAGCAGCCTGTATCACACCCACACTTCCGTACTACAAATTTGTTTCAAAAATACCTGTAACACAGGTTTTAGTGTAAACTTACACCTGCCAGCATGGTTAGGTGTTTTGTTGCTCTTAAATGCTTTATTTACTTACCACTCATATTCCCTTTTCCCTCACCCATAAATTAATCCCTACTTCGCAGTTAAACCTATAAGCCTGTTCTATCCTGTCTGTCTTCCCTATTGATCACTACTATTCCTGAATCTCTACTTCTGAACTCATCCCCTCCAGCTGCTTTCAGATRGCAGAGAGCTAGGGCATCTCAACACGCTAACCCTGCTGACTGTTGTGCGTGGAAATGCTGAGCTACCTCATGCCAGTCTGGCCACCTCTCCAGGATTGTCTTCTGCAGCTGAGAACAGGGAGGATGCACCCTAACACAGCAAGTTCCCCCAAAACATCTCAGGCATGAGGAGACTCACCCATGTAACACATGCCACTGACAGTAGCAATTARGTGTATTCCTACTAGCTGATATGGTCTTACTATGTCTATTCTTCACCCTATCTCCCATATGCCCCCTTCAAATAATGAAAAACTACATAAGGATTTGTCCTTACACTTCTGCTATCTATAGCTTCACACAGCAGCTAARTTCCTAGTAGGTATCTTTAAAGTATCAGAGGAAACTTAGCTGACCATCTGGAGAAGGAAAGATCACAGGTATGACCTAWAAACAGTACAATATCATTCATCAAGTCACAAGCAAATTAAAGCATTCCTTACATTTTCATGTGTGAGTCAGGATTCATAAATGCTTTGTAAAAAGAGCTCAAAAGTCAGCAATCCATGAAAAAAAATTAGCTCAAGTGCACTTAAGAAACAATGATGCTCACTACAACTGTTAGCAATAGTTGCTTATAAGTGAACTGTATTTGCAAATATCAGGGCAAAGCACATAAACTTTGCAACATCAGGACTTTGTTGATATTAAAATAAACATTTTTCAAATTGCACATATATCGTGTATTTGGTACTAGTACCAAGCCTATTTAAAATAACAGCTAAAAGAAAAAAAGAAAAAAATTGTCTCTAGTTTCCAAATAAAGAACGGTTGTCATAGGGAGAATTTTCAAAGCCAAGGCTCGCACATACTATGGGATCATACCTTGTATCTGAGTAAGTTAAAATAAACATTGGTTGCAAGCACTCTGACTAAACTTTTTGCAAGAAATATTTCTTTTCCTTTTTTAAATATACACCAGTAACCGAACTGCGTAATTTAAGATTAAATCACAGAAAAGGGAAAGTGCTATGGAATACATTAACCAAGGCAGTGGACTAAGTTTCATTCTAATGAAGTGTTGAGAAGTACATTATTTGTCAATGTATTTTAAAAGTCAGAGGAACGGCATCTCTTCCAATTTGAATAGTTTCTGTGAAACTAAAACTTTCTGACAGACAGGTGTGTCAAGTTCCTCATACTGCAGAAAGTTTTCTGAACTTCAAAAGGTTTTCTTGTTTGGTGTTAATCTTCTCCAGGACCTGAAAAATTCAGACTTCCTGTGAAAATTATGCTGTGTCACATTAACGGGGATTTTTCAAGAGGAAGAAAATTAAAGACAGTAATCTAAAATATAAACTTTTTCGCTGTTCCCTTCAAAACTAGTTTAAACAAGAAGCACTGAACAGAAATAATGTGAGAGCAGCATGCTAACAGGCCATAGTTTGGAAAGTGAGCCTTAAAGAACAACYGTTGTCTTTGACAACCCCAATATAGTCTTACCAGACATGAACACTTCTCAGGCATACATAAGAGGTATCAAAAACTCCAGAACTGTACAGTGGTTACTGTCTTTAATTCCCCACAACCACACAAACCTTTCTACAAAGCTTCCTCAGATCTGCCCCAAAGGACATCCACGCTACTTGGTCCGCATGACAACAGGTCTAAAAAGTTCAGAAGCCACAATAAGTTGTGACAAACTAGTCCCCCAGTCCACAAACTGTAGATKAGTTACGTAGGAGGAAAAGGCATCTTGAATAACAAGAGATGTTAGCTACAACTTCAATTGTTTGCAAAACTGCAGCCAAACCAATATTTCCCTAGGGTTTACTGTGAGTCAGCACTGCTGCAACATTCCCTCTGTGGATGAAACCTACATACCGGATCAYCATGTCACCTGAGAAGCCCTGTTATCCTGCTTCGTCTCTTTTATATAAAAACTATTAATTTTGCAACAGCAGTTAGACAGCTATATTATTGCAAATGATCAACCAAAGGAGTGTGGAGTAATTCTTCCCCTGCTGTCCACAACCATGCTTGGTACAATGTATGTGGAAATATCTGTCACAAATACAATGACATTCTGTATCTTTTGGTTCTGCTGGGTAGCTATTGGATTTGCTGGGTAGCTGTTTGCAGACTGAAAGGATTTGACAAAGGAATCAAAAAGTAGTGCGAAAGGCCGAAATACTAAGACGTAGTGTTATTTAAGCTATTCTTACTCCCAGTCATGAGTTTATTCAGATAAAGGAATTGGTTATTCTTTCAGAAACTAAAGCCAAAGGGAGAGGCTCAAAACATTTCAGGATTCCAAATCAAGACGACAGACTTTGCAAGCTTAACAGCAGAGGAGAGGGAACAGGATAAAGAGATTTATCTACGCAGCATCCAGGAGACATACCRGCAACATGCTTCCAGCAGAGATGACTGCAAGGGGATAAGAAGAAATGTGCTAATGCTTGAAAGGACCCCTGCTAAGCATGCTGGAGACCAGAGGCCTCCTCCTCAGCACAGACCTTCCTTGACCCATCACGCCCTGAAGGAGCAATCATCTCAACCTTCCTTTTGCTAGGCCTAAAAGCCGTAAGTCTTAAATCTTCTTTCAGAAGGTAGGACCATCGTTCCACTWAACATCTTCACCAGTCTGAACAAACCTTTTTTGGACGTGTAATMAGAATCCAGAGTGCTTTACCTGATGAGCTTGCTTTCACACCTTACACAGTTGAATTTTTCACCCTGGACTGAAGAAAATAYCTTTTCCATTGTAAACTCTCCTGCTGTCCTCTTCAGAGCAGATTAGGGTGGTCTCTGTACTGGATAAACTAACAACAGTGCTCAAGTGGAGGACTTAGCTGTTGTCTGTTTCTACAACGTCTGGTCACTCAGAGGCAAAATGCCTCTAGTAGCTCTACAGCCATGCGCCAGTGTTATGTGGCACGTGGCACCGTTTATGGGAGAAAATACATCTCCCAAAAACACATGCCTCATAATAATGCTATGACCAAGTATTACTTTCACGGTGCAAATGGAAAGCCAAACATTGACCATCATTGAGACTCGAAAACTATCAAAACAGGCAGAAAATGAGCTACAGCTACCCTAATCACAAAGGAGCAGAGAGCTGCTTAACAGCTGCTATAATAGATGTTAAGGATAGCCATAATCTATGCATTTGATATTTGTATAATTCCATATACTTAGTACACAGCCTGTACTTAAGGCTGAAAAGTGAAGGAAGTAAAACAGCTGAAGTATGGCATTTCTTATGTATTTTGTATGACAGATATATAGCTAGCAGATGTATTTCTACCAAATATGGAGAGCTGCAAAGCATTAATGAAGGAGCAGAGATATGAAACCYTGCATGAGGAAAAGGGTCAGTCTGTTAATATGAATAGGTGTGAACCAGACTGAGATTTAACTACCTCAGGTTGTTCAAGGAGCAGGCTAATTCCCTTCTCATGAGATCACAGCCAAACGCGGCATAATGGAGGCAAAGTTATACAGCTGCACATTAATTGAATATCATGTGCATATGGATGGGCACACATGCATATACACCAGGTGTTTCTCTATGCATTTCTAGGATGAAACAGGTCTGCAGGCACAGGTGGAATCTCAATGTCAGCTAGCACCGAAAGACGAACCAACCCAATTGTTAAAGACTTTTTAAAATTGTGAATCTTATTTTATATATCAAAGTAATTAATTTCAGAAGTACTTACTGTGTTCTATTTCACAGCTAYCTCTTGGAACACAATTACTCATATGTGAGTAGTTTCGTATGTCTGTGTTGCTGTATCTTTATTAAAAGGATGAATGAAACTTTTGAGTTAATACTGAACAGAAACCCTTCCAACACTGTTAAGGATAGAGGAAGTCAGKTTTTTTTCCTCAACTGAATAGACATTTCACTTAATAACCAGATCAAATTTCACAATACCTTACCACTTGGACATCAGCAAGATCACTGTGACACCGCAGACGTCATTAACAAGTATGTAAATTCTCCGCTTTAAATACCATCTATTATTAACTGGCTGTATTCCCTGTCTAATCAAAACCAGACTGCTATCAAGTTCCATAGAAAAAAAAACAACAAACACCACAGAAGAATTCCCTGTGCTCTGAAACATGAGACACTATAACAAGACATTTTATTAAGTTAACACTGGGACAGGAACATAAGCCATTTAGCTCTCTTGTCTTTTCAAAAGTTTCCGTTTCAAATATCCACTTCAAAAAGCAGAAGCCCTCTCCTATGTATCTTCACTCAACCCCACAAGATTCCCATGATGCAGTTTTTGTGAGAGCCTCAGCAGGGTGACCAACAACTATTTATCTGAACATAGGCAGGGCCAAATCCAGCACACGGCACAAATCTTTTCGACAGAGACATTTCTGAAAAAAATGTGAAACAAAAGACCTTAGGGGAGACACTCATTCACATCTGCTTTGGACTGGAGCATATGTTCTTTTCATCCTCCGACTCGCTGGCAGCCTTTAGGGGAAGGGTTTTCCGATCTCCTAATTCTAGCCTACCTTATCTTCTAAACCAGAACAAGACAAAAAACAGGATCACAATTCCTGCTGAAGAGGAGGCATGCAGCTTTCTATCAGATCACATTTTTATCGTTAGCTTCCAGATGTAACAGGAAAAAGGGAAAAGAAAGAAAAATTCCTGATCTATGACTTGTTCAGGGTGCAGAAAAGAGCGCAACAGCAATTAAGTGTCAGGTCTACCAATTGTTCTATACTGAATTCAATAAAAAAGATAAATACTGCATCTATACACAATCCTTGTGTTTAGTATGACCTCATAGGCATCTATCAATTAGATCTGCTCCATAACTAAAGCAGAAACAACACAAATCTCTCTCTAGAACAATACAAGCATCTTTACAAATGAGGCCTGATCACCAGAGCATAAGCATAAAGGTTTGGCCTCATTACCTGAAGCTACATCTCTGATTTTTSGAGGAAGAACTCCAGAGCAACATGCCTCCACATGATACAAAACTTGGCTGCCAGTTTTCCAGCATTAATTGTGTTTTTGAAAAAAATCGAGTAGTTACATCAGACTGAATTAGAATTTAAAAAAAAGAAAAAAAAAGCAGACACCAGCAATTATATTAACAACTGCTATTACGAAGGCAGAACATTTAGAGATGATAACAGAAGTTTGGGAGCAGTCCTACCAATACCTTTATTCCTTTCTCTGTTGCTTCAGAAAAACAAAGTTAAAATATGAAGCTGCCATTAATCACTTGATCAGAAGCTTCTGTTTTACATCACTTTTAGAAATAATGACTCAATATGCTGCATAGAAATAATGACTCAATATGCCGCACACAAAGTGTTTTAATCAATGTACCAGGGAAAAATAATTTTGGTTCTTCAGACAGGATATACACAAAGAGAAATATGGTTGGGTTTGATCATGCAGCAGTTTCTTTGAGAACTGGCATTGACAACAGATAATCCACAACCATTAGTAAGATTTCTCTGTTTAAAAGGCAACACTAATCGAGCACATAAAATTTAAAGTAGATATTTCAAGGGATGCCTGAGTACAACTTTTTTGTAGGCTCCCCAGCAAGAACAGTGCCCAACAAGGCCTAATGCGAAACACTGACTGTGATGAAAACGAGCATCTMATTGTGTCCATCTACCCTGTTTCATCACACCTTCCACCAAGGACAGAAGTGGATCAAAGTGAAATCACTGTTGGAGGCTCACTGTTCATGAAGGGTCTGGCAGTGCTGAATTTCCTATCATTATCTTTGCAACCTACGATTTTTCTTACAGACCTGTCTATGTGTTCATGGAAAAGACCAGAACAATGTAGATAATCTAATACAAAAGCTATTATTTCACAGTAGGAAATACTGGCTTCCAAAAACAGGTCTAACTGACACCAATCACAACAGTGCCTTTGACTGTGACACTGCATATAAGGAGCCATTTTCCTTCCAAAGTCTTGGAAAAAGATATTCTTATTAGAATCAGATGTGACACGTGGTGGCCAGATCCCTGCTAGGGCCAGCTTGACTTTTTATTTTCTGTGTCACCAGGACACTGAGTCTGAATTCTCTGTAAGCCTCCTCCTTCAGTATGAGCATTTCCACTGTCGACACGCTGTCCTCCATGGCAACACCTACTCTCTCCAATGCTGGCAACAGCATATTTACATGTAATGTAAAATTTCACAAAACCAGTGGGCATATATATAATTTTGTTATGTACTAGACTTTAGTACTATAACACATTCCATCTTTCATAAACAGCCTAAACTAAGATTCCCAAAGGGCTAAACCACTGAAGCGCCTACAGGAATGGATCTTTGTAGAGGACATGCCTAGGTATGTTTTTTGGGAGGGATGTCAGGAACTGTTGTTTCATAGTAAGGCAACTAGAAGGCTTCCCCTATCTACCTGCAGAGAAGGAAGGCTTCAGTCTGCCTCTACATCCTCTACCCTGCTGAGTTTCTCTGCTGCCTATCTTCAACCTGCACATTATCTCCTGCYGCTATTTCTGGAAGCTTATTAACCTCCCTCACCTTAGTGTGCTATTTTTCGAGGATGGAGGCAGAAGCCAGTCAGTGCCAGGCAGAAGTTTAGTTAAAGGAAGTGAATACTTCAGTACAGCACTGAAGCTCACCAGGGAACTGAGAAGAGGCAACTGTGTTCTCCTTGTACGTACCTTACAACTCCTGGTTCTCCCTTTTATTCAGGTGTCCCACCTCCCAGTACTTAATTCCATTACTGTAACAATCACCCCAGCATGGGACAGCACACTGTGCCATTTTACAAAGAGGAGACAAAGGCCCTTTACAGTAGGGTGGCGGGGAGCAGTTGCTCATGTCCTCCTGGAATCTCCCAATGACCCTTGCATTATGGAAAAATAGATGTTTTAAATATTTGTTTACAGTTTTCTGTCAGGAAAACATAATCTCTATGTGATTTTGGGTAGCTCAGAGATTTTCTGGATAAAGCAAGAAGTTTCTTCTCAAGGAAAAGTGGAGAAACAGGGAAAGACAACTTGTCCTGATGTATTCCTACTGCCTGTAGAGAAATGATTTGCTCTGCAATGACAATATTTGAAGAGACTTCTGCTGATCAGCCTAGCTGGATCCAGACAGCTACCCATGAATTCTGGTTAAAATAAGTACTACAAAAGAGGTCTGTAAAGTCTGCTAGACCAAACACAAGATCTCTCTGGCATAACAGTAACACAAGTCTAAAAAGGTTAACTGGAAAGGATATATATGGTCTTGGCAACAGCTATATACAGAGCATGAAGATCATTAATCCCAGCAGTGGCATCATTAGATAAGCACATAATTTCTAACCACATGACTGCAACGTTTATGGAAATGGTAGTAAGAAGACAATACTATGTTTATACATCACCTGTCAAATACCAACAACAAATCCTGCTGCCCAAAGCTTATCTGTAGTATTATGTTGCCTAACATGCATTTCTCACAGACTGCATATAACCAGTAAAGGCAGCACATTTAGGAGTACTTCAGGTTAGCCAATGAAAACACAAAGAAAAGGCTGTTCAGATTCATGGCRTGCACTACACATGGCACAATTATTTTTAAAAAGCTGCTTTTATAACTTAAGCACGTATATACAGTGAACAAAGTAAGAATGACAGGAAAAAATGAAAAAATAGGAACAATCAAAAAACATCATCATGGACAAATGGAGGTCATCCAGATTGGAAACCTCTTTTCTGTCACATCTCAAATTTAAATGTTTCACTTTTCAAGCCTATCCTTCTTTTCAGGTCATGCATTACAACTTTCGCTATAAAAATAGGGAAGAACTACCAGGGAAGAATTAAAAAATGTGATACTTTATGTGTGTTACTATCTTCATCCACTGAAAGTACAGAACACTGAAAGTACATCCACTGAAAGTACAAAACATAGGCACATACCTACATCTTTTTCCCTTCACAGAAAACCAGCAGAAGTTTCGCTGCTGGAAAGGAGTTAACTTGAATCAAAGCTGAAATAAAACTTTGAATCAGTAATAAAAAACCACCCCTTTCTTCTCTGCATTTTGTATTTCTCTCAAGTAAGAGAGTTTAGGAAAAAAAGTTTGTGAGTTGTGATTACGCACATGTCAGTCAATTAGTTGTCTTTTAACTTACCAAGTGATAAACAGTTGTTAGGAAACATCTGTTATGGCAGCATAACACGTCAGACAAACAAACCACAAAAATCACATTCCCTCTTTTCCCAGAAGTACGTAATTCGCTTGTAAGCGTTTTCCACTGCTTTCAGTAGCGTATCTTCCCCGGTATCTGCAATGTATTTTTGCTCAAAAAAAAAAAAAATCTAAAACTTTCCATATCTTTCAGAGTCTTAAGTCCCAGCCTCCTCATTTCTTTAACTTACACTCAGTAACTGGACATTACCTCACGCTGTAACTGTAATGGGACAGAATGTGCCATTTAATGTTAGCGGTATCTTGCCATACAGTAACTCAGCACGTTGCCCTAATACAGACAGATTTAATGGTACTAGGCCAAATACTATCTGTGGAAACCAGAAAATACCATACTGACTTCCACAGAAGCAAGTGTGTGTGAAAGCAGAAGGATGCCGACATGGAATATGAGCTGCTCGTTATTACACCTCTGCCATTTCTCCTTAATGTACCACACTTGTTTTCAACAACACAACAACTGTTCCTCCAGCTGTCCTCGTCGTAGGGCTGGCAGCTTCTGAGGCAGGTCCAGCACCACCACAAGCATAACACCCCCCACTTTCAAGTCAGAAAAATAAATATCCTCTAAATACAATGCAAGGGTTAATTCCTTTTTGGTCTGAGGCCACACCAGCTTGTTCAGCTGAACAATCTCCCCATGTAATGGTCAGGGAACACCACTCGGAAGGTGTTTTCTGTCCAGGAACTTTTGATTTGCTTGGGAGGAACTCCATGTAATGAYAAACTTTCGGCACATCACTATTTAATAATAACAGTGCCCACCTTCCACAGAGTGTTATCTCTGGGGTTGTACAACCCACGGAGATGCACTGCAAACTTTGGAAAGATGTAACTGTTGCTAAACATGCCAGAGAAGTCCATTTTCTAAATTAGTATGAATGTACTTAACTCTTTTGTATAAAGTTTCTGGAATCACTGGCAGATAAATATAATCTTCTCAGATCTAATCTTGACAGAATTAAAAAAAAAACAATCGAACAAAAAAAMCCCAGAAAACTTCTATAGCTTGAATCCTGCAGAAGCACCTATCCCCCAGGGACACCTTTATGGTAGCAGCATATTGAGCTATGAAGTCCATCTCTAAACTGAACAGCATTTTAAGCATACCTCCAGGAAGTACAGATTACAGTACAAACATAAATCTCCCCTGAGCTTTGGAAAACACAAAAAGATTCCCTGAGCCTCTGTAACTCTGCTAGGATTTTTTTCAAAGAGAGGTCAACATGAGCTCTGTTGATTGCATATTGTTCCCTGGAAGTACATGAAGGGAATGAAACTCCACCACAACCACACACACTTATTTACAAAATCTTCTAAAAACAAATCTTCAACAATCCAACTTTTAGTGAGTTCACTTCTAACTGAATCAAAACCAAGATTCTGTTCTTGTTCTTCAGCTGAACAATCCCCCCTGTAGCTTCACGTTAGTTAAACCAAAGTTACTTGGTTTCTGAGGTTAACTCACGGTCAAATGAACATGATGGTTTCTCAGAAGGATCCAGCTATCAGCTAAATGGGATTGGCAAATAAATTCCAACTTTGTTACCAGCCAACAAATGCTTAAACAATTATCTAGTTTAAGACACAGCATTTCAACTTTTTTGCCTACCCCAGTCTTTTCACCCTCCTGCTGCCCAGGCTAGTACCGCTGAACACTGTAGCTTGCAGCATAACAGACCRTCCAGCTTTCGCCTGCATGACACCTGCCTTCTACTGAACAGCAAAAACTGGCAGCTAAAAAAAGGAGAGTCAGAGCAAGTGAGACTTCTCCATTTATGTGGCGATATGACAGACCTCACTTCTACAACTGTTGCTGATTCGGCACTGAAAGATTAAACACCTGGGGACGAAACAGAGGGTCAGTTAGTTGCCTCATGCGCAACGTCTCTGACATCAAGCTTTCTATACACTGTCTTGACTCCTAGTCCCGTTCTCAAGAGAAAAATCAGATACAGATCTTGCATACCTGAAGAACTTCATTAAGTTCATTGCCGTAATTCTGCGTGGGGGATCACGACCCAAGGCTTGAAGTCAGCATGCTCTAGAGAAGGTCGGGGAATTATGTCTCATTTGTAATGTGAAGTCACTGATGTGACTACACCATACAGGATAAAGGACACTTAGAAGACACTTTGATTCCCAGTGCTCTCTAACAAGCAAGTTATTTCTGGCAACAGATTTCACTGCAATACATACTTTGGGAATACAACTGCTTAGAGCTCAGGGATACAACAGTTGGAAAAAAAMCCCAAAACCCACAGACCTTCTCAGAGTTTCTTTCCAGAGAAAGAGCTAGTTGCTTGTAACTTGTTCTCCTTTCTCCTGGAGACTGTTTAAGATTAAATCTTTGTTAAGAAAAATTCTTTGGGGAGGRGAGTCATCCCAGATTAGGAGAATGTAACTTTTTCTTTTTTTTTTGAGGAGAAAGCCCCAAAGTTTTTAGTTTCTTCTTTCACCAATGCTTAGCTTCTCAAACAGCATCCTTGGGACTGCSAAGTCCCACGTGAATTGGAAGCCTGGTATGGAACCAGACAGCTGCTTGATTCCAGCAGGATTTTCATGTGATGGTCATTACCATAATATACAAGCACCTAAACAACTTGAGACCTCCACAGGAAGCCAAAGACCAATGCAGGAGATGTAGCCTTTAACCCCTGACAGCCCCAGCCACCATCAAAARCTGGGAAGGTCAGCGGCCTCAGGGGAGCAAAGGGAGTCCTCCCGCCCATAGAAGTGGAAGCCCTCTGACTTCCCTACCTTCCATCAGTTAGCCTAAGCAGCTTTTACCAGCCAGCAAGGCCTCCTCTTCCTCCCGAAGAATATTAAGTACTTTTGATCTCTTCATCTGCTCAATTTTTACAGTACATCTCAGGTTAAAAGGCAGGAGGAGGCCAGGTATGGGTACGGCCGTGCTGGGCGAGGAGTGCAGTGGGGAACCACGCTAAGGCAGGCGAGCACCCACCACTTGCTGGAGTGGCCTGGCCTGTCTCTGTCTGGGACAGAAGTCAGACCGAACTTCCTTTTTACTGCATCTTGCCTGTATCAAAGTTTGTGAACTTTTGACAAAGTTCTGAGTCTTCTTGGCACCCAGAGGAGAGGATCACAGCTTCCCACTGGAGCCCATGCACATTAAAGTGATAAAGCATAGCTGCTGGACTTCTGCGCCGCGGCACAGGATTTCCATGCTGTGGCATGAAATTACTACAAGCAATATTTATACCCCTTGCTCCTAAAAGTACGACATCGGAGCTTAACGCCGTGCTCGGGGCCACCTCCTGAAGAGCGCAGATCCYGGCTGAGTGGAGATGTTCGTGCTTAATTTAAGCCTGGACACGAAGACCCCTTGGCGACTCTTCCCTATGAACTTCAAACCCAAGCCAACGCCCTCAACAGCGAAGCCCCTCACCGCGCCGCCGAGCCGAACGCCCGCCGCCGCGGGGGCTTCCCCCCGCCGCCCCTGCCCGCCGCCGCTGCCGCTGCCGCCKCCTCGCAGGGCCCGGCCGCCGCCGTCACTCCGCCGCGTAACTCTCGGCGGCCGCCTCTCCCCTGCGGGGCACCCCGGGCAGGAGCCGCGGCCCCCGCAGGGCTGCGCGGAGCCCCCGCGGGCGGGCGGGCGGGCTGGCGGCCGCCCCTCCCGGTCCGGGCAGTACTCACAGCCGCGGGGCGCCCCTGTTTTCCCGCCTGCCGGCCGCCCGCGCAGCCTTCGGCTCCTCCGCATCGCACCGCTGCTCGATCATGAGCACCATCGGCACCACACGGCACGACACAGCCCGCCGCCGCCGCACGGCACTCAACCGGCGGGCCGGGCCGCACCGCCCCCGCCCCGGCCCCGGCCGCCTCGCCCCGCCTTCGCCGCCGTCCTGGGGCGGCTGGAGCCGGAGCGCGGGCCCGCGGCGGGAAGCTGCTAAAAACCGGTTCCGCCGGTCCGTCCGGGGACTGGCTGCCGCCCCGGACGGCGGCGGGGAGGTCGGCCCCGGTTGCGCCAGCGAAGTGACTGACGCGGCCGCGGCGGCAGGGGCCCCGGCGGCGGGGGCCCGCGGTCCCCGCGTGGCCGATCCGTTACGCGCCTTAAATTATTCAGTCAGGACGTGGTGGCGTGAGACGCTGCCTGGCGCTGGCTCGAACAAAAGGTGTCCTGAATGTTTCATGCGGGGACGGGGGACGCGGTCTCACACGCCCAAGCCTGAGGAGGGGCGGCGGCGGGGGCCGGGGCCCTGCGGTGAGGGWAGCCGGGCCGCGGAGCGTACGGCGCGGCCCTCCGCCTGACGGGCCCAGCCTGGGAGAGAGCTTGCAGGCCGGCAGTAGCTCACAGAACACGGCGTTCCGCAGGTTTCTCTCAAAGAGCGTTTCCCAGGAGTTCCTTTGACGCAGGCGGTAGTCCAAATGCCGATGCTGGCCTCCAGACAGCGGTACTAACGTGAACTTCTGCGGCGATCAGCAGATCTTCCCATCTGTGGCTGCCTCGGGTGGTTTTCTGTTCCCTTTCTCTTCAGCAGCACCCCAGGCTGGTTTGTTTGCCCGGGACGTGACCTGGTGTTGCGCAAAAACCAGAGCGAGCGTAGCCTTCCCCCGGCTTGCGCCGGTGGGGCTGTGGGGGAAGTTGCGTGCCCTCAGAAAGGTTAAATGGCAGCATTTGGCACAAGCCCTCTCGCACAGCAGACGCAAACTGTCAATGTGCATATGAAAAATGTTTTTGTTACCTGATTAATACGCGAGGTGGGGTTCAATTTGGTGAAAACTAAGGTTTTCACAAAGTAAAGATGGAGTCTGTGGCTATAGTGATGCAATCTAAGGAAGGCCAGCCTTGGATGAAAGTTCAAAGTAACATCTCTAGAAAAAGATCTATTTTCGTGGTTTAGTGTGTTAGAATATATTAATAGAATTAATAATAGGATATATTAAGTTTTCTTCCTAACTGCCGGACTGTTCACAGAAGGCAAGGGGAAATTACGTAAGGGAGAGTGGTCTCTGTTAGCGGACATCAGGGTAGGAGACTGATACTAATGTACATTGCAGATTAAAAGATGTACAAAGTGAATCACTCAGCCTTCCAGTGGCATTGTTAGGATTGCTTGATACACAGTATTTTGAAGGTGCAAGAACTAAGTATTAGGTATTGTTGCAATATATTCAGGAAATAAGTAAAAAGAAAGAGGTATCAATGGTGCAAAGGCTCAGGACTGCCATAGCTGCTTGGGTACACAGATCCTGCAGAAAATGTGATATTGCTCTATGGTCTTAGCTAGACCATGTGGATTTAATTAGCTCCAGTCCAAGAAAATTTAAAGACTCTGTGCCAAGCTGCATAGAAAGGAAGACATTTAAAATGGCTGTATTTCTGGGAGACAGCCTTTACTAATGTTTATGTATTATTTAACATGAAAACAAAGGCACATGTGGAAAAGAGATGTAATTTACAAGAAAGATTCTTCAGACCTGTTAGGTCCTGTACCTGTGAAACTTTGCTGCCTTATGCTCCCCCGTGAAGCACCTGAGCAGGTTTGGCATTGCATTGCAGACCCTCTCCCACCCCCTTATGCCAGATGCAACCTGTAGCTATATAGCGGCATCCYAAGGGATAACTGAATAGGCCTCATCTCAGCTGTCTGGGCTGCGAGTAGAGCTGGAACTGAAAGAGTTAGGGAAGGCAGGCTTGGCATCCTGTGTCTGTTTGGACCCAGGACCCTGTGCTGGGGTGCAGCAACAACCTGTGTGAGGTTTTGGGTTCCCTGGGTATTGTTCTCATCAGTGTGCACTACCAAGGCATGCACAGTATGTCTGGAATCAGTAGGAAAAGTGACTGCCTACCCATCATCTTGTTTCTGGAGGCCTTTCRTTACACTAGAAAGGTATCAGTTGCTATTTTAGTCCTGATTTTGAGGCTGAAGGCAGACTTGTGGTTGAATAACTCTTGTGTAGCTCTACCCACTCCAGCAGAACAATGCTAGTTTACAGTAGGTGAGAATCTGACTTTTAGATATTGGAACAAATAAAATCAGCTGCCTTTTGAGTGCTTAGATTTTCAGTCTCTGGCAGGTTTAGCTACAGGAGATAGATGTTACCACTGACTGTTTTGTTCACTCATCTCCAGAGGTTCCTGCCTCTATCACAGTGGTGCAAGAACTGGAAAGGAGCTGCTTGCTCCCTGGAGCTCAGTCTCTGTTTTAGTTTTGTCTGGCTCCATTCTCAAGGTATGCAAAGCTCTCTGTTTTAATTAGTCAAGRTATTCACTGTAGAAGAAACTTACATTCAAATAAATGGATGCCTGCAGCTTAGACACTAAAAATGAATCCTTACTAAATACTTTGTTCCATATTATGATATCTTAATTCTTGACAAAGACTTGGTTCTGGCAAATTTTCAATACATGCCTCTTTAGTGCATTTTGTTATTATCTATTAGTGACAGTGGAAGTAATAAGCAATTACTATAGTTTGTGTCTTTTGGAGGATTTGAAAAAGAAACTCTGCGGCCAAGCTTTGTCAAACTGTGCRTGGTGCCGCAACTCCAGAGCAAGAGGACACAATCCCGAGTGATAAAAGTCCTGAATGCCAGGATTCTCAGTAMTATGTATGAGGAGTGCCTTATATTAAACAATCAAATGTGCAGCTACTCATGTGGGTGGAATATACTTGAAAACCGTATGCTTTTATTTTGATATGCTGTGGCAAGTCTTACACATGCACAAAAAGCACAAAGGACCTTTTACTGTACAGTTATAATTGCTCATGTATACAGATACAGTAAAGCAAGTGTGTGAAGATCAAGCTGTCACTAACAGAGACCCATTGTTGTGTGAAAATCTGGACTGTGTTTTTCTTTAACTGGTGACATGCAGATTGGGGAGATAAAGAGAAATCAGTGTACTATAAAATTACTGATTACTTTTTAATGCCTGCAGCACCGGTGATGCCATGTAGGTAAAAATTGACATGTTCCTGCTCTGAAGAGACTACATTAAGCCTTGAAGAGGGTTGAGGGTTTTTGATAATCAGGACCTTCAACATTATGTATAACACAGCAAAGGATGAAAAACTAAAGATGAAATAGTAGGAGAAACTTTCATTGTAAAAAAAGATTTAAGATGATACATATGAAATCACAGAAAAGCAGAATGGGGAGACACTCACCGAATCATCAAGTTCATTCACTATCCCAAGGTAAGGCCTGCTATTCCTGTGTCATTCCTGACAAGACACTTGTCTAAGTTGTTCTTAAAAGTCAGCAATGTATCCAGGCAATCARTTCCAGTGTTTGCTGGATGGGGAAGTCCTTTAACATGATCCTGAATCCTTCTTGCTGAAATTTAAAGCCATTTCTTCTTGATTTATTCAATATGAAGAACTGTGAAAACCTGTCTCCCATTTCCCCCCATTTTCTTCTTCTCTTTAGCCTAAGATAAAAGGTATAAATTTTATTTTCTGGACTACTTTTTTTCCTATGAACTGTCTCTAATAGGTTCAGATCTTCTCAGGAGTGCAGTGCCCCAAAGCTGGACACCGGAAGCCTTACGAAGGCTAAGTAGGGGCAAGATTAAAAGATTAGTTTATCTATCCTATATACACTACCGTTGTTTATATTTCGTAGTAAAGTGCTTACGTGTTTCACAGCAGCGTGAGGCTGGCTCAGGTTTAATTGTTGAACCACTATGACCTGGTGAGGCTTTYATAAAGGACAACTGAGATGTTGTTCTCCTCTAGTACAGTAGCAGCTGATTGTTAGATTTGACTAAGGATGACCTTCTACATATCCTTTTTGAATTTCACTCATGTTTTTTTCAGACTGTTTCTTCAATTTATCAGAATAATTGTGAATCCTGTCTTGAACGACATGAGAAAAGGAAGAGTAAAGGAGCTCAATGAGACACACTGGAAAGCTCAGTACAAAAACCAGTAGGACTGCTACCCATGCTTAGAGATTCTTGGATAGGATATTGCCGATGAATGATAAAAGACAATCATCTAGCTGGAAATAAACAAGGTTAGAGATTGTCTTAACAGTATTTATGTATCTTGGGCGTTTATTTCAGTACAGTCATCAAGGCTGTTCATAAAGTGTATCTCAGCTTATATGGTGAGTATCAGCATGCCTAAACGTGAGGAAATTTCCTTGGGAAGGAACAAAGCAGAAAATGAGTACAGTGATTTCTGGCATTCTGTATACTTTGAGCACATTTCTCCTCAGTAGAGAATTCTTCTGTACTTCTTTGCAGGTGCGAAAAGCTGCAAAGAGATACAGCCTTAACAGTACCTGAATACAGGTACTTTTGGATTATAGATCATTTTATGTCTTGTTTTCAGTTTTCTGTATGATATTCTGCATTGGTAGGATTCTGTGAAGGCTACTCAAATGCCTTGGAAGCCATTAAGTGAAGAAAGACCAGCTAAATAAGTCCTTATATTACTCTGTTGAAATATGATAGGAAAGCAGACTTATGTTAGATACCATAGAAATAGGAGCTGTGATAGTATGAGACAGAAACTAATAGACATTTGGAACAATGTTGAAACAGTGAAATAGAATRTATGCAAGTTAGTCACAAGCCAGAGTGAAATGGCTTACAGCTTGGGAGGTGCAGACTAGCAAAGACAAAAAAACTGCACTGAAAGAGTGGTGCAGCATTGGAAGAGGTTGCCCAGAGAGGCTATAGACTCTGTTTTTGGAGGTTACAAGACCCAGCTAGACAACACCMTACCTGATCTGATTTGGTGTCGGTGATACTCCTGCCTCAAGCAGGAATGTTCAGAAACATCTGCAAGTCAGTCAGCATTAGAAGGATGCTCAAAATAAAYGGAGTAAACCAAGGTCCTAAGTAGTCTGTGGAAGATAACTAGGGCCARAACACAGTGAGTGGTGCAATTTTGTAAGGAGTGAAAAGCAATTTTGGCCAATTGATCCTCATTCCTTGCCTGGCTTAAGAGTTTAGTAATTAATTTGTTTTTAAAAGTGTGAGATTACTTCATAGAGACCTGTATCAGGTGATTGGTTTCTTCTGAGCAGGTTGCTAGAAGTCCTATCTGCCTATCCGTCCCTGTTTTTTGTTTAAAGGAATCTGGACTACTGTATTGGTTGAACTCCCCTTTGGACAGGTAAGTGTAYAGGGCATATGAAGTAAGCTGGGCTCATTAGAGCATTTCTCACTGCAAATGGTGACGCATGCTGTGGCTGTCCTTTGTGGCTGAATACTGAAGCAATTGGATGAAACAGACTACACTATAATTACGTACTATAGCACCCAGCAGG
This sequence comes from Oceanodroma leucorhoa, assembly GCA_030449065.1. Lineage (NCBI taxonomy): Eukaryota > Metazoa > Chordata > Aves > Procellariiformes > Oceanodroma > Oceanodroma leucorhoa. The sequence goes on from JASVER010000069.1 coordinate 4,057,083, forward strand.
AAAAAGGAGAGAAATTCTCACACAGAACTTCTGGGGTATTAGTAACGTGGTGTCAGGTCCCCTCATAGTGAATGTGTAACRCATTGTACGTGTACTCCGTCAGCACATTTACTGCCATTTTGATACCAGTGACCTTCACACAACTTACTGTGTAGAAACACAGAAGACACACTTGCATACTGTCCGTCTTACTGATGTGTCTTACTGTGCGTCATGCTGATCAAAAGAACAGTATGGGAAGAGGGGTTAATGGCAAAACATAGTGGAACTGGTGAAGTAAAGGAACATTCATCTCTCTCCAAATTGTTCATGGCAACTTTCTTATATTCTGAAAAAAGCAACCTTGTGACATGTAACAGTTCAGTTCTGCTACCCATGAGGCGGCACTCAGCCAGTTGGCACTTCGCTGAAAAACACAGGTCAGTGTCTCCTCTTAGTTCATGAGAAAAAAAGCAGTCATGGCATACTTCCCAAGCAATATATTGCCCTGGATGCCTCATGGATGGCATTGTTAGAATGCTGTGATGCCTAGATCTTGTCATTTATAATGAAAATACCAAATCCCATGGCAGTGAAATCCATTTTTCTGCATTTATAACTGTCATTTAATATATTGGCCAGCTAGGTAGGAAAAGATAAATACAAATATTGCTTGTTCTACCCTGGTGGATCAGCTTAGCTTGATTTGTCATCCTCTGCTTATAAATGTCCAAAGGAAATCCTGTATGACAYCCAGGTGTGACATCTCTGTATACAGGTTACATGGACAAAAATGTCAATCCAGGTGCGCCAGTATGTTTAAGACATCAAATGGATTGCGTGCGTCTAATGAATAATGTGCATGCATGTATATAATTATTGAATCTGTGTATCATAAAGGAATATATATGGATACCTCTTTGAACCAGATATGCATGCACGGAAACATTCATGGTATATCTAACTATGGTGATCATTTTGTTGAGAGAAACCTTTAGTCATCTGGTAGTCTCTGAAGAGCAGCAGTATAGTATGTTAAGTATGTAAGAAAGTTAGCCCAGCTGCTTTGAGGATAAATTGAATCTTCCACAAGAAAAAATAGTGCCCAGACTTTCCAGGAGCTTAGGAAAGGGTTGCTCTTACTTTGAGGAGAGGAAGRTTAAAGTGAGGGACACAAGATAATGTGAAAGAATGAATCACGCTATCAGTTCTCTCACAGTCTTTACATCAGATGGGGTTGTAAATAATAAGCTGTTCTCCTGATCCGAACAGACTTACTGTTTTGTCTCATTTAGAACTAGGAGCTATAGTACTCTGGGAGAAAAAAATACTGTAGATATGTCTTGCATAGCAAGGCCACACAGGGTGAATGCCAAATCCCAGGTGCAAGCCTTTGAGCAGGAAAGTGGTTGTCTGCGTTTTGGGTGCTCATAATTGAGCTATAAAGACAATACACCTTTTAGAAGATGGTAGGTATGGATTCTCTCTTTAACATGACTGCTTGGATTAGTCTAAACTAAGCCTCAGACTTATAGCAGTGCATTGGATGTTTCTGAGGGGTATAATTTCAATGCAGAAGTAAATTTCTGTAAAAAAAGTTCACATTCCCATCCAAAAATCTTCAGAGAGAAAATCTGAATGTACATGTCCTTTGTTGTGTCCAATCAAAAACCTAACTGCAACAAAACAATCTTCGCAGTTTATGTTACATAGTTTTTCTGTTATTCTRCTGTATGCAAAAGATAAGTAAATATTAATGCTAGATGGCAGATGGAAAACGGAAGTATTGTATTTAATTGATTTATGAATTGCAATGCACTAAATGAGCTGCCAAGCCAGGATTAGAGTCGAGGACCCTTTCAACTTCCATTTCCATGACTTTGCATTTAGACAACATAGCTCTTCATGCAGTACTTGTTTTGGTCTTTTTTTWAAATTATTTATAATTTTTACTTAATGTTACTGGCAAATGCTGAATTTTCATATTTATTTTTGACAAGCATTTGATATACAGTCTGCATTTGATTATTGCTAGGGCTGATGTCAACATATGCAGCAGCATGACATTTACAGAGCTGGTGATCAGTAGCCCTGATCTAAATTGCTTAAAAATCTCATTTGCTTGTGTTCAGTATAATTTTTTAAGGGTCATTCTGAAGGTTGGTCAAAACCACAAGACTTGAGATTTTTCTAAAGTTTAGGAGATCTGGGTGCAGGGTGTTGACTCACATTATAGGGATGGGATCCAAAGGGGAGGTTGAGGTCCCTATTGTTTTTGCCAATATGTTGATCTGGGCTACTGGAAAATGTTTTGTTCTAATGTCATAACAACTCTATACATTCATGCTGATAAAATGCTGCATACACATGTGGCCAATACTTTTATCAATACAAATCTCTGATCTGTTATGCATGGCTGACACCTCAGCTATAGCTCCAGAGTCTTAATTTCCTTCTGAAATCAGTTCCGCTCTGTGTCAGGAATAACATGCTGCCATGGTGATAAACTGTGAGCTCCCCTGTCTGAAATGTTAATAATCCCGTGGATTCTAGCAAAGTTGTGCTCATCCACATGGTGCCAATTACAGTGAGGTGAAAACTGAGGTATATAAAAACTTAGGCATGTAGTCAGTTTTTGTCCTCAGGCATGAATAATTAAGATAAACATCTGTGAATGCATCTTCATATATGGGAAATATGCTCTAAGTAAATATTGTATTGAAAATAGTACCTAAAAATCATTTTCCATGATTTTTCAGGTGGCTCAKTTGGGGTAAGTGTATCATGACTGTGACAAACACATGAAAAGCAAGTTCGGTGAGAACTTAGTCCAGCTACTAGCTCATTGTGTGCAATCATGCATTCTTCTAATTAGATTGTCTAGTATTTGCAGCCTGTTATTCCATCTTTGCTGTTGATAGAGGTATAGTTTCACAGCAGGGTTTTATAATCATATTATCGTCTTACTGAAACAGCAGTTGAGTAAACTGGATTTCTAGAAGGCCTGCCCCTGCCACTCGCTACTTGGCAGGCAGGCTGATTATTGAGAAATCCGAGGCAAAGGACTCTGTTCTTTGTAAGGGCTGATCACGTTGCTATCAGAGCACATATGGTAGCTTTTCGTGTACTGGTTATCTAGTGGTAAATAAAAAAGTAGGTAAATCTGTCTGCCCAGTGTTCCAGGCTGGACAGAGAAAAGAAGGCAAACTTTTTATTGCCCAAATTAGAAGTGGTTAAACATCACCTACTTGTGTTGAACCCTGCATACGCCACTGTACGTACTCGTGTCCCATGCCTAATTGGAAAATGAGATCGAGAGAGGCATACAAAAACACATGTGGACATTGTTCTAAAAAACAGGCTCTAAGTGATTAGTTGTAGGTAAGAGCCTTTGAGAGCTGTAATTAAAACTTAAAATTTCTGATTCCTTATTCTCTGTTCAAACTGTTGGACATTACTTCTCTGACATTTAAGTTGGAAGAAAGGCCGTTATACAGATACAATATTAAAAAGCCCTAGTAACATTTCAAAAGAGGAAAAATGAGGCCAGCAGACTTATTTATACTTGTGACCCAATTAGTGATATGAGCTGTTGAATTGAATTCRTGCATAGCTACAAAGATACACAATTCAGTAACACAAAGAATATGTAGAGGTGCTCCCTCCAAATCACTCTTCAGGGTGGCTAGGCACTGAGCAGATATTAAGGACAGTGCTTGGTAAAGAATTTCGCAGTTGGTTAAGAACCGATAAATGTCTAAAGCTACTTTGAATAGCTTTTTAAAGCTGTTTTATTCGTAATGGGTTGACATAAATACTGTGGATGTTTACTTGTCTCTCTCCTGCAGTAGATGGGAAGGATAAGTGGTAAGTGTCAGTAACCCTCTGACACTGCCTGCCCTCATTTATCTATGCTAAAATGCCTGTGATTTATCCAGAACTCTTCATTACAATGAATTCCACCTCAATGTGAGTCTGCAATCCAACAAGTCCATTCTTCCAAAGTTAGAAAAAAGTTTTCCCCTTAAAAATCGTTTGTGATTGTTCTATCAGCACACACTTTAGAGTATTCATTCATGCAAGCATTCAGCTTCCRTGAATACTCCTTGTGATTATGGTAGCACTTCTCTTGARACATAATTTAATAAGCATTGTAAAGTTTCATAAGCCAAAACACACGTGAAAATATTTTGTTAAATTTCCTGTTCTAACAAAGCTTACATTTGTTTTGTACAGAGGTCCACACAAATATCATAGATAGTATTGGATGAACTCACAGTGGTAATTTTAAGACTTGAGTTTATTAGTGCTATACACATTCAAAGCCCTACTTCAGWGTAATAGGTAAGGAAAGGGAGAACAACACCCTCCCGTCCTCCCTTAAAAATTTCTCCTTTACAGCAGCACTCCCCAATTCAATCAGTAACATGAGTGAAATTACCATCTCTGCATGCATTGCCTTCTCACATTAAGCTTCCTCTTCAGGGTATTTTCACTGCTGTATGTGTCCCAGTGCCCTCCTGTGTTGCTGCCCTGTCCCCCCCGCCAGCATGAAGTACATACAGAACATTCAAACACATCAGGATTTACCTTATAAATACTGATCTGAAACTCTCTGTAGGGCTGACTGGGGTGTCATTACTCGATGTTCGGAAGCTGTTCTGAATTTCAGAATAAAAAACGGAGTCCTCCAATGAATCCTCTTTTCTCATCATTTTAATGGAGTTAACGGCAGAGTTAGGTAAGTTCAGTTGTAGAGTGATCCCTCAAACGCACAGCCTTTCACTGCTCTAGGAAGTGCAGTCTTGATGTGACTTCAGCTCAGGCTAGTTCTTAAAATCGGTTAATGAGTAACATACTGATGTGACATCATAAGGTGGTTTTCTTTTTTATGCGCAGCACTTCATAGGTTTACTTGGAAACAAAAATCGTCAAATTTAGGTGCACTGTGTCTTTGGAATGTCATTATTAATAGCAATAACTTGTTTTGATGAATTAAGAAAAAGAAGAATGTAAAAGAAAACAAAAATGACGTTTCATTGACAGGTTTGTACCACAAACTGTAACATGATGTGTCATAAATTCTACTTGGAGAATTATCTACCTATCTCTAATTACCCACGTTTGAATAACATAATTGTATATCTTTCAGAAGTGACTATATCCACCCATCCTGACGTGTCAAAATTATTACATTGCACTTCTCCAGTGACAAATTGGTGCACATGCGTGCATGTAGCTGCTATAAAGTCAAGTCATTGTAGTTCAGCTTAAATACAGGTAATCTTTTAATTCTCAATGCCCCAAAACCCAACTGAACAAAACCAGTTTGTCTAACCATTTTTTCCATAGGAATTGGCAAACATTAACTACAAACTTACACAGTTTTCTGTTTGTTGAAGATGACTATAATGATTAGATTAGTCAAGGAAATGATAAGCAATGTTTCTTTAGATTGCAATAATACCTTATATAATAAGGTATTATTAATAATAATACCTCATAATAATACCTCTTATAATTCCAAATTAGCACCCTGAGGCCTCCAGAAATTCTGTTAAACTTCATTTAGGGCCTGCATGGTATTAAAGGTTTGTCTATGAGACTGAACAAACATGTGGAATGTAGTGCTTTCTTTCTGTTCTCAGCATCTATAAATAGATTGTGAAACAATACAAATGCATTTGGACTGCTCCCAGGTTTTACTCGTAAGCTCAAAGACATCTAGTCAAACTGTGATGTCTTTCTCCATGGTTGTTGTTTTGGKKTTTTTTTTGTCTCTGGTTTCTTTGCATGACTAAATACCTAGTCTTTGCTTTTTTAAATATAAAATTTATGTCGTGATCAGTATTAAGCAAACTGTAATGAAATCTATAAATGTCAGAAACAACAGGAGAAACAGTAACTATTAAAATACAGGATTAGAATAATAGCTAAGAAGCAAAGGTAGAGACGAAACAGCAATTTCCTCGGAAGTGAAAATTCCAAATAAATGTGAGAAGTCTTGAAAGAAAAAAGGCAGAAAAGGAATGAAATGCACACTCTTCATCATCTTAGGTATTCCCTGTGAAATGGAAAAAAAATGAACACTTGTACTTAGGAGCAATATTTAAGCTGCTTGGAAATTGAGTTGGACTTCTTGTTTTTCCTGAGTTAAATGTTCTGAATTAATGCCTCCTTCAGTATCTATGCTATATACATCTTTGGTTTCCTGCTATCTAGGCCTTTTTGCTATGCTGATTCTGCTTGATCCTGTGTGATCATAGACTACAAACACAGGGCTGGCTGGATAGCTAGGCAAAGTCTCTGTACTTTATTCCTCCTCCATAAAACAAGTGATACAACCTGCAACAAATGCAGTAAACAAAAGCTATTTTCCTCCTCTAGTCATAAGGAGAATTGGCCTTGTTGCTGTTGTGTTGTTCACATCTATCCACTTAGGATAGGAGGTCTTTATTCTTTTTACATAAACAAACATCCTTAAAACTGATTAGAAAACTTAAGTGACATAGTGAGCTCGTAAATCATTAATATGAAATATTTATCTTTGAAAACAATCTATTTGTATAGTAAAATGTAATGAAAACCCTTCATTAAAAGTCGGAATGGCAATTGTGTTCCTTGTGTGTTAAAGAGCAAGTACAGATAGAGGGCAATTGAATTTTTCCCTGAAGGGGTAATTACAGGAACATTTTTAGCAAGGACCAACCATGACGCAATTTCCTTCCTTCAAGTTTATGCATCTTTGTTGTTGTCCACAAAACAGTTAAGTTCTCTTACAGAGCACCGTGCTCCCTCTAAACGACTGTGTTCCATCATACACTACCACACGGTAAGTCTGTGCTCTCCAGCCTGCAATTGTATGACCACATCGTGTATGCCTGTACTGAAGGGCTTCTAGGTTTGTCCATACTAGTGCTATACTAACCAGGAGAGGTACTTAGCTGGTGAGTTAAATGCYCTTGTGGCTACACAGCTGGCATTGCTGAGCTAGTTTAGGTCTAGCTCAGGCCTAACTACATAGAATCATAGAACCGTTTAGATTGAAAAGACCTTTAAGATCATCAAGTCCAACCATAAACCTAGCACTGCCAAGTCCATCACATGAACTTTGTTGCAGTGACACTGGCGTTATGTATGGCCCTGTGAAGCAAAACAGGCTTGTATGAGAGTGCCCTGAGACTCTTACTGCTGCTCTTTATTAAGAGGGCTCACCTTTCTTGGGTGTTGCAGCAGTAACTGCCTGGATTGATGAAGAGAAGAGGAGCAGGCCTACAAGATGCATTTCTGGTGGGAGCAGAGAGGTACAGTGGTGGTAGTGATGTCATTATATGCTCAAGGGATGGATCTTTCCTGTCCTTATTATCAGGCTCAGACAAACTGAGTTTACTATTGATTTCTAGTGCCTCTGCACAACTGTGATCTTGAGATGTTTTGGAGATTGTTTTGGGGCTGGAAAAGGAGGAGATGGTCATTTGCAGTTAGGAGCCCAAAAGGGCTGACCTGATGGTGCCTGTATAAAATATAAGACTTCAATTCATGACATTTTTATGGGAAGGGGATCTAAGCTGTATGATCAACCTCGGGCTTGCCCCATTTTGATGCAAGCATATGCAAACCTTGTAGTTTATAATCACTATGCAAATTTTTAAATCAATCAATCAATCAATCAATCACTCCCTGTCTTTCTGATTCCCGATATCCATAAAATTTTCCAGGGGAGGCTTAGATATCTACAGAAATTTCACCTATAGAGGTGTGTGGCAGATAGAGTACTTTTCTTAGCTGCTTGCTTCAGATCTTTTAGCAGTAGTTAACGGACACCAATATCTTTTCTCTTTCTGATGCGGTGGATCATGTGTGGGGAGAAGTTGATACTCCTGATGGTGTGGCTATCTGCTGTWCACGGACTTCTCCCAGGAGAATTGTTCTTCATGTTCTGAAGGAATTGGCAGCTTAGTGGCTTGTAAGCTTGAATACCTTTTTTGACTCTGTGTCTTGCTGTCCCATACCATGAAAACAGCTTTTCCCCTTTATTTCTTGTTTCTCTTCCTGTAATCTACTTTCTTCAACTCCATATGCATATTTGGCCAAGTGTATCCTTATTTTTCTCAATTATCAAACTATGCCCTTTAATTCTGACCTTTGTCACTGACACTCTGTTATCGCTTACCTGCTAGACTGTATCTTGTGGAGTCTAGCACTGTTGCAATTGTTTCTGATAGGCAGACAGTGAGGGGGAAAAAAAAAGTTGTTGGTGTCCTTGAACCTCATACAATTTTATTCTCAGTCTGCAACGGCCATCACTGAATGGTTAGAATTTATCCTGAAAAATTTACAATTCTCTCTTCTTCTTTTATCTTCATGACTGCTATGAATTTTTTTTCAAAGTGAGTTATGCCAGGAAAAGAAATGGCAGTTTATTTTTGCTTTCTCAATTCCTGAAGTATTTCTTCTGAGGAAAGACATTCAGGGAAATATATTATCAATGCCAGTTGTGTTGCACCTATTTTAAGTCCCTATGTCTTTACCAAAATGATCTCATGTTATCGGATAGGAAGAAGAAAGTGATGAATTCTGGGTATTGAGTGTGAGAGCTTTCGTTTGTGCTAGGAAAGCCTTTGTGCCTTGTGATAGGTAACTGCTAAGAAACTGCATAAAGATCGCAAGTTGGAATGATGATAAAGGGAGATGCTATTAAACAAAAAAGGCAAAGAGATGGCTGGGAATATATTCTGAATAAAACATTCAMTTTTATTACCATCCAAGAATGAATCAAGTCAACAATAAACCAGCCATTGTACTCGTGGCAGAATGTCATACTAGTGATTTGAGATGGCAGTGAATGTTTTTATGTACAATCTTAGAAGAGTTTACATCTTGGCTGGAGTGCAGCCACAAAACCTGATAGATTTTATAATAAAGAGCAGGGGAATGGATGAGTGGGTGTTTCATCAGTTTGTTCTGAGTCTCAGAATTTACAGGCCTGTAAATTGGAATAAGACTGTGCATAATTAGTCTGTTATGATCCCTAGAATAATTCGGGGGGGGGGGGGATGGCAACATTTAGCTAGTAGCCTAGAGCACAGAGTTCTTGCTTTATGGGTTTGGCTTGCATAATTTTTGTTCTCTGTGGTATATGAAGAAGCAGCTGCTCTGATTCAGAGCTGACATTGTCTTTCATGGTTAGGATTGCCTCCAGTTTTTGTTTTCTTTTTTGCTGCCTGGACCAAGCTTGTGCAAAACCTAGTATTTTTTCTCTGAATTGTACATTTGAAAAGTGAACCTTTCCACAGATAATTCCAGGATAAAATATGGATCAGATCTAGTTCACTATAAAATCGGTTTGGACATTTTTAGATAGCTTTTATATATAGGTTCCTATATTCTGTTCTTCTTTCTAATCTTAGATTTCTTGGTTTTCCTCTTGAACTTGTGTTTGATCTGTTCCACCCAATGCTTAGCCTGCAACAGTGAGATACGCTCAGTTGGTATGCAGTGAGTTTTGAGTTGTGGCTGTTTCTGCTTAAACTTACACCAGTACTTTGTTGAGTATGTGGGATGCTACAGGCAGATACCTAGGATTACTATGGCTCCTTCTGTGCTGCTCTGAATGCTGGATGAGAGCAGAACTGGTAGAATCACAAACACAGAAAACTAGTCAGGTGCAGTGAGAGAGGTAGGTGAAAATGTAGCATAGAAGAATGACATCTAGAGGTCATCATGAACTGAATGGTGTGGTGTTCATGTTTGTGGAAGCTAGTGACTGTTTTTCTCTTCACTAATCTTGTTGTAGGAACGTGCCCTTAAAACTATGTGTTTTTTGCTCTCTGGCATGGTGGTCACCTCAGTAGATGCTGTTGTGCTTACTCTGGTGTATGAATGCACACCTTCCTCCCCSTGAAGCTCCCTTATGCTCAACTTCTGGAGCCACATAGATGAGACTTATCCACTTGGAGTATTTGGGCTTATCTGTGTTTGGGAGCCTCTRCTTCCAGGCAGGAAAGCTTTTTTTAAAAAACAAACCCACACCCAATGAACTTGGAAGAAAGCCCTTGGGGTGGAGCAGAGAGTCTGATGTGGTGCGGTTACGAAAAGCAACTCTGACTTGGAAGATGGGGTTTTGTAAAATTTTCTTGTAACAGTAGTAAACCCTGAAGTCTAAAAATTTGGTGTACATACAGGTTTAGTGCTTGAGCACCAGAGGCTGATAAAGAGATGTAAGACAAAAAGTGCCTGAGTTTGTTGCCCTGTGTGAGTGAGTGATTTGGGTTTGTTAATAACAACAAAAAAATACATCTTCTGCTTGATTGAAGGACTCCTGCTATTAATAATGCCTGGCCTGAGTGGCTTGGGTGAGAATGAGAGTATAGACTCTGTAGTAGTAAACAATAGAATATAGGCATGCAAAGCAAATAGGCTACCAGCATCTGATTTTTGCAGGGTGCTGCTTATTTGAGTGAATGGCCCATTCTTTGCCTTATGGATGTTTGCAGGGTATGCTTTAAAAAGGTTTGTAAATGGCTGCGTTTCTCATTCTTGACGTAATGTCTAGAGGCTTGCAGTATTATCAGTCCAAGCATTAAAAAATGTGAATTGATTTTCTTTCTATTCTCTTCTCTGAGGAGTGTAAGAAGATAAAAAAAACCCAAACAACCAACAACTTTTTATTTACACATTTGAACCTGATGAGTTTGTGAAGATCATGTTTTCAAACTTTCTGTGGTAACGGTGAGGATTACAGCCAGGCCTGGAGTAAAATGTTGCTAAGAATAAGGAATGACAGTACCAAACTAGTGGCTGCTGACATGAAAGGAAGAGATAAATTCAGGAAACAGCATTGTGAAATGTTGAAAATTTCTGCTTATGCATAGTACTGTCATCTCTGAGGTGAGCTTATCCTAGCTGTCTTCTAKCTAGACCTCTGCTTTTGTCAGACACTTCATTTGGTAAATGAGGCAGTGGTCTGCACAGTGTAAAATACCATTGCTGACTGTGCAGTGACACCCCCTCTCGAGGGCTGCATGGCCAAAGGCATTAGTGAGTAAAATAGGAAATTCCAGCAACGTTTAGCTAGTGTAGCAGCACCTGGAAGATGCATGAGACAGTAATAATGTCGGTGAGATAGCAACTGGTAATAGAGTTGTTAGTAAAACAACAAGGTGGTGATAGGAATAAAACTCCAAGAAGGCCAGCTGTAATATGTCAGTGTAGCAAATCGTTAAAACGGGAAGGGCGTTTGAGACATTATACAAATGCCCACCGAGGCGAACRGAAGCTTCATCAGACGTCTAGTCAGATCATGGTCAGACAACGCTGTGCTGCAACAGTGAACTTAATTTGTAGGTAGGAAGCATGGAAAAAACTTCACTTGGTAGAAACTTGCCTACAGTAATCAATAAAGACAGTCTGAACAAATAATGAATTTGGTTACTTTGATTTTCTCAGGAAGTGATTAGACTAGTCCATGAGCAAAGTAAACAGATCAGGAAATTTAAGCCCTTTAAACCTGTTTTTCTGTTCTTTGTATGGAAAGTGGCAACTTACTGCTCTGGTGCTGATCAGAATATAGGCCCAGTTGTTGCATTCCCTTCCTACCTCTTACCATATATTTTTCTTGCGTTTAACACAAACAATAGGAGGAAGAGTTGGAAAGRCAAGTTTAATCTTATGTGATTGCACAGTAGAGTGCTTCCTGAAAGTGAAATAAAAATACATGKTTTTTTAWTTTTTTTTTCCTTTTGAATGTCTTTTCAGAGATAAATTTCTGTCCCTGCATATGCAAACATTTGTTTTAATCTGCTGTCTTTCTCTGTGCAACTGTGCTAAAAGCAAAACTTTTTTTTCCCAGATATGGCAGTTAGAAGGAGCCTTGTCAGGGCAAAAGAGGAACTAAGGTTTAGGTGCGGCTCTTTTCCCTTGAAGATTTTATTTAGCTATGTACACGGTTTAAATTACATAAGCCTCACATCTTTCCTTTTTGAAGGGCAAAGAAGAGCATAGAAATTACATTGTTCAGAAACTATTTCAGAAGCAAACTTCCTGTTTGCAACCTGGATATTTATTTGTTTGGTTTTGCTTTTGTTTTTCCCTTGAGTTGCTTAACTTCTTTCGTTCCAAGACGCTGTTAGGTGTTGTGCATGACTGCTGTATATATTCGTCCTGCATTAGTTGCTGCATTTGCCGAGTTGACCGACTCCAGCTGTCCCTCCTGCCGCCGGGAGCACGGCTGCCGTAGCGCGGTTATTGAGAGAGAGTGAAATACCCGAACGGAGGGTGTCAGTGAAGGCTGCTGCCGAGCAGGGCAGGCGGGGTGAGCTGGGCTGCCCTCAGCCGTAGCCGTAGCGCTTACCTCCTGCTCCTGCCGCTGCTGCTGCCGCCGTGCGGGGGTCACGGAGCGGGCTGAGGGGGGCCGCGGCACTCCTCAGCAAGTGGGTGAGGTGTCGGTCCCATGGGAGTAGCTTTCTTCTTTTTTAARTCTTGCTTGCCTGAAGATAGTAGGCGTACAGTCTGCAGCCTAATGGGAAGATTTATTTTGAAGTACACATCAGTGAAAACTGATTGTTCTGCCAGGATCTGCCATTTAAGAGAGTTCGCGCCACGTCAGCTGCTTATAAAGAAATTGCAATTATGCAGTGATAGGTTATAACAATAGTGCCTCATTAGTCTAAAATACCTCTGTGCATGTTCTAATGAGGAGCTTAAAACTTTGTACAAACAACACCTAATGAAGTTAATGCCACCCTTGAGAGTTGAATAACAGTAGACCTGTTTTTACAATTACATTAGGTGAAACTTGAAGATGTGAGGGTATTTGGGGGAGGTTAAAGGAACTCGGCTGATTTTGATCTAGTCTCTGTTACCAATTAATGCTGAGTGTTTGAAAAGCCTATTCAAGCCGCCCATGTCATTCAGGTAAGTGAGGTAGGGAGAGCCTTCAAAACTACAGCTCTTTAGTTTGACCAGCAGTACAGGACTGTGTCCTTGGGGTCCCTAATACTTCAAATGAATTACATAAAGCTGTTCTTTGGCTCAATTTGCAGTAGGTAGCGTTGCTCAGAGGAGCTGAACCGTGGTAATTTTGGTCCGTTCATCTCTGCATGCATTCCTCAGATGATGGTAACTGGGGTTAGGTTTTTAGCAACCTCCTTTACGTATCTGTTTTAATATTCTTACGGCAATTTTTCCTATCCCGTGAATGAGACTGATCAAATTATAAAACAGATTAATGCAACAAAGTTGGCAATTTCCAATAAAAACATTTGTATTTATCATTAGTATATGCAGAAATATGCTTGAAAATATAAGGAAGTGCTTTTAAAATCTGTACTAGATCTGGCATTATGCAACAAGCATTGTATGGTTTCCAGTGGTTACATAGGTTATAATTTAAATTTAGAGGAGTTAGAATTTCCATCCAGACCATTACTCTGTATTATTCTGTATTGAAAAATACCTTCTATAGTGAACAAAAAATGTAACAAGCTACCTAGTAAGCTAATAGCATAAGAAGCCCAAGTAAGTTGCTCATGTGTCCAGAGCAATCTTTTATGTTTAAACGTAAGTATAGATTTGTAGGTCAGTTCACTATGCCAAGATACCAATTTGTTATTGATAATACAATAGTACCATAAGTGAACAAAGTCTGTTTATGCTTAAACAGTAGACATAGCTCAGTGTTCCAGTAAAACTGGAAACAATACTACTAGGCTTTTTAACATCTAGCTTTAAATTCCTAACATTATCTTTAATTACTAGYAATTTTTAATTATAATAAATATTACCTATTAATTTGCTTTCTGAGTCATCTAATCTGGCAGTAAATTATTTGTGTTAAGAAAAGACAGAAAATACCACAAATACATGGTTTTTTTTGCTCACTTGCTAGTTTTGTTGGTAACCTTTAACATGTTTGTCAGTTTTACACCTAAACAATTAAACYTCTGTAGTTATACTTAGAATCAACTTTGGTTTCTAATCAGAATCATTGCTTAGTTTAAGAAGTTTGGTTTTACGACAACCATTCTAATGTAATGTTAATCCTATGTCATTAAAAATGCTGTTAAAACTCACTGTTTTATACTAGGTTCTTGAGGTGTGATGGTAACTTCACATGTATAATAGCAGTTTTCATCAGCAGATTGCTTTCTATATATTGTTATTCAGGCAAGTACTGGATTTGTTCTTTGCCTAGCATATGTTCAACCTAACTTTTGGGTTCAGCCTTGTTTCTGAGTTTTCCCTTAGAAGCTAGGARAGGTAGATTGTAATGTGATTCTTCACTGACCATCTGCACTTGCTGTCTTGAATTCTTCTCCTTTAACTTTATTTAGGCCTTCAGCAATAAGACACCTATTTTCTAAATTCTATTGAAACTGCTAATGATTAAATCTCCACTGGTTTTTATTATGACTCRTATTTTCTGATGCAGTCTGCTGTGCTTTATTGGCTTAGTGCTTTCCACACTTTTCTCCCTCCCCCGTTCAGTAAAGTATCCCTACGACTCAACCCATTATTCCTCCCCTCGTAATCCTATGTTTGTATAACTGTTTTTCCTTGTGTGTAACTTCCTTTTTCCAAGAGAAAATTACCACCTTTTGTGGTTCCACTGCCATTTTTACACCAAAATGTTCTGAAAACACTATCTTTTTTTCCCCTGCTGGTATGCCCTCAAGGGGTATGGAAGTGCACAGACTATTACTTTGAAATGATGACAAAATGGAATAGGCCATCTGGAAAAAATAGTCTTTCTCTTTGCGTGCAGTGGACTTGTGACATTTATCAGTGTATAAACTGGAAGAAGTTCAGGAAACAAAAGGTCAGGTTCCGCTCCCTACGATCTAAATTTTTTTTTTTTWACCTACAATGTAAATTATATTTTCTGTGTAAATTATTTTCAAACACGTTGACTATTTCTTTGAATTAATAAAGTAAGAAGACTCTCCCACGGTATAATTTAGTATTTGGTTGAATGATATACATTATCACTAGAGCGGTCTAGGCCTTTAATTATTTTAGAGAACAACAGTTACTGCTCCAAGCTTGTAACGCTAGAGCAAAGTTTAATTTTCCGATCTAATGTTGCCTCAAGAAAAAGAGGTGATGCAGCCAGTACCGCTCATAGGTGATAAGGAGAAAGCTGATAAAATACTGTTCTGAAGCCTTCCCCTAGTTTCTTCTTTTTTAGAAAAATGCTCCCCCCAGCGACCATTTTCCCGTCCCTGTTTGTGTCCGTCCCAGCCCCGGTGCGGGAGAGGAGCCCCCCCCGGCGGGTCCCGGCACGGGGGCGGCCCGCGCGGGGGCGCGCGCTTCCCTCCCCCGCGGGGCCGGGCGGCTCCGCTTGCGGGCGCTGCAGCTGCCGCTTCSCCTTTGCCCGGGAGGGCGGCTGGCACGAGCGATAAACTGCAGCTCCCGCAGTCAGTTTTGGAAACAGTACTGCAAAATTAGCGTATGAATTTTCTRCAGCTTGGGGTGAGTTCAGGATATTTAATAATCCATTTATTTATTTGTTCTAAAAACTATTCCGATAACATTTCAGTTAAAGAGCGTCTTCTACAAATATTCCCGATTTGAGAATGCTCTCGATTATCTCTGCAGTGCACTTATTAATAGTTAACACAGCTTTTCAGCAGTGGTCTTTCTTCCAAAGAAAACTTTTTCAACTGTGATCCATTAGTCCTTCTGACTGTCAGAAAATGATGCCTAAATGTAGTTTATTTTTGCAGGAATAGAAGTTAAAGCTACTTTAAGGGGTTGAGCTAAGAATGATGGAACAAATAAGAACATTGAGATCTGAAACCAGCC
The DNA here is from genome assembly GCA_030449065.1 of Oceanodroma leucorhoa. Classification (NCBI taxonomy): domain Eukaryota; kingdom Metazoa; phylum Chordata; class Aves; order Procellariiformes; genus Oceanodroma; species Oceanodroma leucorhoa. Next base: position 4,072,866 of record JASVER010000069.1, read on the forward strand.
AGATGTCAAAACAGGTGCTTGGTAATTGTGAGTTATTTGCTAGTTTGAGTGCAAAATGACAGAAAGTAAGAAATTTACAAATCAAAGGAAGTCTTAYATATATTTTCTCTATAGAATAAGTATGTTTATTATACTGGTTTTTGCTCAATGTTGYCTACATTCTGTGACAACATTGCATTTCCTACATCTGAGCTTTTTGGATAACGGAGTAGAACATGTGTCCACCTGGTATGAGTGAGTACTAGTGAGATCCTCCTACATCAGCTGTAGCTCATTTGTGATGTGGATGTTTGTGGTTTGTTAATTATAAGGGAGGCTTTAAAAGTTATGGTGAATAATTCATACATTGCATATTGGTTGTGGTGAATAATAACTAACTTCTGTGAATCAATAGCTTGAGCCTTCAAAAAAAAGAGAAAAAGGGGGGAAAGGAAACACTTGGGCAAGTGTATAGTTCTGAGAAGACTAGTTAGCTACAGAACTGCTGAGTATGTGCTCTGCTTTAGCTTCATCAGCTTGCAGGGTTTAGTTGTCTTGTGCTTTTTTTCCTCCCCGGTCCTCCAGGAGGGTATTTCTCATCATSCAATTCATATGCAAGAGCTTTAAAATATTAGGTGTTTGGTATATTAAATCACACATCTGAAATGAATTATGGAGACTGACACATATTAATTAGATCCTAATCTGATCTGATTGCAAAATGCAAGAGTTGAATATGTCCTGAATATGGTGGGGAAAAAAGTGTAATCAAAGGAGGTTTAGCTCTGGAATCTGGATTTAGAAAGAAGAATTGTTTTTGTGTATGGTAGGGAATTTATGCTCAGTCACAATCCCTTTGTGATAACTGTGTAATCCATAGCTTTCTGCTTTCTGGAATACACTTGTTAAAATGATGAATGCTAATCCAGACTGTCTGTTGTATGATACAAGCTTGCAGACACAGATAGTGCAGTAATCTGACAGTGGATCAGAGCTGGCGTGAAGGCTGTTGCCAAGCTTTCATTTGGAGAGGGCCCATTGATAACAGTGCTTCAKTTGCTAGGCAGGTGCACAGAAACGTGGACAGGACATAGAGGCTCCTTTATGTACCTGAGAGATCTCTGGGAGTAAATCAGTGATCTGACTTCTGTTGCTTTTTCCCCTGTAGCAGTATACCTAACAGTGTGAAGCTCTTCACCTGTTTCACATGGAATGTCCATCTTTGATTTCTTCATATGCACAGATGCACCTATTCTGGTTATTACTAATTTCCTTCCTAGTTTCCCTTACTGCTAAAAGATGAAGTAGTATGATAGTGGTAGAACGTGTTGACAGACTGATTCTCTGGCTGTAAACCTGCATAACRATCTTACAACAATATTCTGCTGGAAACACTGAGTTTGCGTAGCTGAATGCAGCCACACTTGAAGCTGGAGAAATAGGAGAGGTGACACAGTCCTAAAGCTGATGTAGAAGTACGTACAATGCTGGTTGATATTAGTAAGGAGTGCTACTCATTGAGTACTTGAAATTACATGCGGAACTGAGTATGCATCTTGAATTCGAAAATTCAATGGAGACTTTGCACTAGAATTATTTATGGGGAAAAAAAATGTTTGTGTGATTTGCTTGTTTGTCTTTTGTGTGTTTAAAAGAGCCCCTCACCCCCTGGCAAAAAAAAAGACTCCAAACTTGCTTTTAGCATTTTTGGAACCAAAAGTTTCTGAACAACATTTTATAAATTACATTTTCTCAAAGGGGATGGATAGAAGAGGGATCAGAAATATCAACTTTGCCATAAAATATGCTGACGTGTTGTAGTTTACCTTTTCTTCATATACATTTATCTGTTTATGAACCCATGGCTTTTGAAGACTTCTGCAGTGTCTAACCTCATCTCCTGATCTGGAGGCTGAATTTTTCTGYCCAACTTCTCCTCTAAGTAGTGAGTAGCTTTGCCTCTTATATACAGATAGCCACATAGTCCATAGTCAGGGTTCTGGATTGCTAGAGTTGCTGACTGCCTGTATTTGCATCATATTTACCATAAATATTTTATACTTTTGCTTAAAAGAGCAAGCTTTGTGGGCTTGAGAAACAATACTGCACAAATAAGGATTGAAAGTGCTTGAGCTCTGTTGCATCATAAGCGCTAAATTTCATGGTTTAGTTACACAGATATAGACCAAGCATCATTTTAGGGGACATGAAGTGTATCTTGGCATGGTTCCTTTCACCTCAACCACAGCAAGAGTGTTGAGGCTGCAAGAAGCTTTGCTGCACATTTTCGTAATCTGGCTATTAGTATATTTTTTTCCCTCTGTTAAATTGCATGCTTATTCTTGTAGGTTTCCTTCTCCGAGTTTTTCACAGGTTTTGCTGAAAAGAATAATGTGTTGGGAGTATTTAGAAATGTATTTTAAAAGYTGATACAAGCAAGTGCTGTATTGATCAGGAGAAATGTACATGTTTGTTAGTGAATTATAACAGCAATTTGAAAAAGAGCATTATTCAGTCTGTAACCTATCTGTATATAACATCTCTGGAGGGAGAAGAAGCTCTCAAATCAATCTGAACTGCTTTGGTGGACCTTTTTTTTAACTATCTAACTGATGAAACAGATCATATATGCATGACACTCATCCTGGTCTGTTTTGTGATTTAACTTGATCTTAAGTGTTCTGCTAGGGATATGAAGAATGTATTCAGTTTGTCATGCACTTAAAGGCCTGTCTGGAATTCCTAGCTTGCACACCAGTTAAGCTCTAATAGCAAATTAATTTTCTGGCTGGATTACATTGAAAAAGTGTATATTTAATAGCTTACCTCCTGAAAGCATGTACRGCACTTACTCTGACAGCTGGTTGTTACAAGTGCCTGAGGAAAAACCTGTTTTTTAGTAAGTAAAAAACCTGGTTTTTTTAAAGCAGGTAAACTTGTACAGTTTTAAATATTTTAATTCTTTGGGATTTTTTTKTGTGTGTCTATTTATGCTACCCAAAACTACACAGGAACACTTTGAAAGCAGCTTTTCAGCTTGTAGGAGGTTGCAATCCTATCACAACTGAAGAAGAGAATATTTAATATTATTTTGATTCTTTTCCTGAGGAAAGTGGTTCTTCAGATATTTCAGTGTTGAAAATAACATCTCATTCCCTGCGTCTTTTGTTGTTGTTATGGTAACAACTGTATGTGCTAGTGCACACTGGGAAAGACTCAGATATGTTTTGATTCCATAGTATGCTTGATTTTATTGAAGCCTCTGTGTGCAGGAAGGCAGAAGGGTGTCAGCACGCTCCGTGCAACAATCAACACCATTGGCAAGAAATAACTATTAATTTTGGTAATGCTTCCCATGTTACTTATTGAATGGACTTCATTCTAATAAATATAAAACTCTTCCCTCATCTGGCAGTCACTCAAAACACAGGCATTTGTGTGCCGTTGGAAAATTGGCCTTTCAGCTCGTCCCAATCCATGGAAATTAAATCCAAAGTGTGCAGCTGGTGATACATAATCTCGAAGGCCTGTTATGAAGCTAGATAAAGCTGCTAGMTGAACATGCCTGTGTTTACTTACCTTCAGAGGAGCTTCAGCTGGTGTATTATATTCACGATGCCTTGCTTTCATTCCAGGGTTCAGACTACCCAGTCTTTAAAAGATTGAAGAGGCTGTTGGTGAAATGTGCAAGGAGTGCAGCCAAGAAAGCAAAGTTGTCCTGGCCTGCATTGCTTATACTGAGGGTACATGGCAAAGGTTACATTGGCTCCTGCGTTGCCTTTTATTTTTGTGGGGTGCAGCATCAAAATGCATGCCTGCCCTGTGAGGCTTTGGCTTTTATTCTTGATATCTCATTCAGCCTCTGTATAGTTGTTTCGGTTCTTTTGAGAAAAAATGTTGTGCTCTTGCTGTACTTACCAGACCAATTGTGTTTGCAATTTTACATGTAGAGTTTCAAATGCCATTCTAAACTGAGCTAGGGATTACGCCATTAAAATGTCGGTGTATCTGAAGATACAGCTAAYGCTGAAAAAGGAAMGTTAAAGAACTTGAAAGATGATTTTTTTTTAATAGTCTATGCAAATTTAGGGTATGATTCAAACGCATTTTTATTTAATCAAATAGTTCTATAGTTTGAATGATCAGGAAAGGGCTTTMATTTTGTCAGAAATTAAGGTGCAAACAACTGAGGCTTGCCAGTAAAGTACTATTCACATTYGTGAATCTTCATATTGTTTGGACATGATTTCAACAAAACAATAGAAGACAGAAGGAGAAGACAAGTATAGCTGCACCCCCTAAATGGCAAGGACCATTTGTAAATTTCCAAATTGACTTTATTCAGATGCCTAAACGCTGTAATTCTGAGTATGTCCTTGTCATTTTAGGTATGTTCTCAGGACGGAGGCCTGTCCTTGTAAACAAGCGGATGAAACAACTGTTGCAAAAAAAATTGCTGAGGGAACTAATTCCTTTCTTTAATATTCCCCTAGTGCTAGAGAGCAATAAGGGGACCCATTTTATCAGGCAAGTAATGCAAAAAATTTGGGCGGCCCCMCAGATAGAATCAAGGTGTCATTGTGCCCATCATCCCCAATCCAGTGGGGCTGCAGAGAGGAAGAACTCCCATTGTAAAACACAGTTGGCAAAAAATTGTGCAGACTGGCCTAAAATGTCTGGATGTGTTACCTGTCCCCCTGATGTATAAATAAGAAGCACTGTGAATAGAAAATATGGGCTGYCACCTCACGAGATTTTAATGGGCAGACCCACGTGACTGTCTCACCCAGCACTCCCTAYAGTCAAGCATAAAACTAACACATAATGCTCTTCTGAAATATTGTCAGCTATTAATGAAATCCTTAAGGACTTCCCAGACCGCTGAAAGATGTTTTACCATAACCCGCCACGGAAGTCTGTCACTCCTTGAAATAGGAGACTCAGTCTGCATTTAGGTTTACCAGTGAGAACATGTGCTTCAGCTGCACTGGAAGGGACCTTATCTGTACTGGTAAATGCTAATGCCGCAGTCATGTGCAAGGGCCTGCTTGATGGATGTGTGCTTCCCAGTGTAAAAGGGTCACACCATCTTCAGATACAACGCAGAGCCTATCACCTGTCACAGCAGAGCTGGATGATCTGGCTGAACTTCCTCTGATCAAATGCCAACAGAATTACAGTCTACAGCCCTGCAAATAGACTTCGATGACCCTATTAGCATCATATGAACCTGTTGAGTGTTTTTAGAAATTGTAGCTTAGGGTTTTGCATTTGGGTTTATATTATTACTGGTCATACACTAACCTGTAAGAATTGTTACATAGTAAGATCTTAAGGAATGAAAGATTACGAGGGGTTTGTGGCTCTAAGGCCCATAAGATACTGCCTGTTCATTGGACTGGCACTTGTACATTAAAATGTTTTCATTTTTTTCTTGGCATTTCAGTATATCCAGACCTCTCCTGGAAAGACAGACACAACTTACCCCAGCATACCAAACAAAAGATAAAATGTTCTCTGCAAAGTACTTGTTATTTGAAAAACTGGCTTCCACCAGTCTGCATTATAATCAGAATTATAAAGCGCTATCATAAGTATATCTGCTGTAATGGAAGAGATGGGTAATGCTATTTCAGCCTTAGAGTTAGAGGTACAATGAGCATCTCAGGTAGCCCTGCAAAACAGAATGACATTTGATTATATGCTCATCACTCAAGGAATGTACTTGGATACTGGTTAACACCACTTGCTGCACAGATACAGACCAAGGTCAGAGAATAGAAATGGACAAACATAAAATTTGAGGTAACGTTCAGATACTGCATGAAACACTTGGTGAAAAACCTTTTTGGCTGGTGGGGATGGCTCCCTGACTGGAAAGGGTGGTTATAAAAAACTACTTAAGACAGCATTGAAGTACAGGTGGTTGGGTTTATTAACATTATTGCTTGTGCATATATTAGTTGAGCTGATCTTACTTTGTAGCCAATTGGTATGTAGAAGTATAGAGCACCACAAAAAGCAAGGAGAGGCCAGAACAAAAATGCTGACTATGTTAGAGGATAAGGAAGTYGAAAAGGAAGACGTGCTTGCACTAATGACTGTAAATGATTATAAAACCTAGAGGCAGGAATGGATGATGGGACAGCATGGCGCATGCGGTGATCGATCCTGGGCTCTCACAAGTTGTGTGCGGGGTGTCCATACCCTAGGTCTTTAAGAGAAAGAGATCCTTAACTGAAGGAGTCTGAAGTTAATCTGAAACAAATGAAGAAGGGAGCAAAAGGGAATACAACTATGTAAGGCAAAGCAAATGTTTTTGGAAATGGAAATCGAGGAGAAGCAGCATAACGAGGAATTTGAAAGGCTTGCAATGGTGAATGTGTGTAATAACTGCTCATGAAAGGAGGGACTATGAAGGGGAAATTCAAATTGTAACTGTTCAGGCATGCAGGGCAAGAAGGCCCAACTGCAAGAAGGGGTTAAGCTGGCAGAAAGCAGGAATGTCAGAGGCAGGACTCCCTGAAAGGGAGTGAAGTTTCACTTCGTGATGAGGTAAGAAACAGCCCCAGCATTGTCTTGTAGCCATTCTCAAACAGGAGTGCTCCAGGACCACCTCTGGGCAGCAGAGCTGGGCTGGGAGGTGGTCCTAAGGCCAGGCTGAGGTGTCCCATGCAACCACTCATGGGATCGATGCTTGGGAAATGCATTTTCACACACAGCTGGAGAACCCACAGGGAAATACAAGCCAGAAGGCAAGCTACTCAGGGCACCACATGGCCAAGGCCAAGCAACGTCCAGAGCAGGAGACACCCCACAAACCCAGCAGGCCGGGCACTGGCTACAGCCCCAACCC